>APFE031559958.1:1128-32423 GCA_000404065.3 Pinus taeda | reverse complement strand
CTAACATTATAAGATAAAAAAATATTATTAATTGTGTTTTTTTAATTAAGTAATTTTTTTCATATAAATGACCAGTATTTTATTGCCTTGGCCTACCATTGGGGAAGCAAGGCCTTAATAGAAATAAAGGTCTCTTATACAAAATTTTAAAAAAAAGTAAGCATGATTTGAACCAAATTTTTTTAAGTCTACAAACATTTATACTACTCATAGCATATTCATTAACATGGCCAGCATAAATAGTAATATATGACTTCTAAAAAGCGTAAACTAAAAACACATAATTCCCTAGATGGGAAGTTAAAGAAGTAAGATTGTAACCCATGAGAGCAATTCAGAAAGAGGTGGAGACGTAAATGGGCTCAATTGGGGTTCCTAGTGAATTTGGACCTCTTCAACCATTTCAAATATCTTTGATCACAACCAATCAAAGAAACATATCGTTATGCTCGAGGCCCATATATCTATGCTAGATCTAGAACTCATTCAACTACAACATAATTGGCCTTTTATCATGTTGACAATGTTGGACCCACCAACATTGTTGTAGTGTTTTCTTCTCAATGATGTACGAAAAGAACCCACTTAAGATTGTGGATGACAAATGATCTCAACAATAGAAATGACTGTGAAACATTATAGATCCGCAACTATTGATAGAAACAAAACATGCCAAAATTATGATCTATGCTACAAGCATAGTTAAGCATGGAAATAAAGAGTAATAACCCCAAAACATCCAATGGAAACCAGATATGTAAAGAATGATTTTATTATAACACCTGTGAAGGGAACAAATATATGTTACCAGCCCCCCCTATGGGATGCGTTCTTGGCAATCCTCGAATTCTTTTAGCTTCTGTGGAGTCTCTCTCCTCTATCATGCATAAACCCAACAATAATATGGTGTGTGACAATGAAAATAATCAGAGTTACAAGAGTGAGTGCAACAATGAAACTAATCAAAAGTGAATAATGAATGGAAAACCCTCCTATCTATAACAAAATATTGAGTTATCCTCGAATAATGAGAAATAATAAAATATTATTGATCCGATTCTTGGAATTACCACTTGGAATTTTTTATTATATTTGTTTAGGAGAGAAAAAGTATTTAAACATTTATTTAGAAATAATAAATGAATAAATGATTTATTTATTATCTCAAGGAATTAGTTAAGGAATAATAAACGAATAATGATTTATTTAATTATTCCTAAGGGATTTAGTCAAACATAAAAAAGAATAGTAATTAATTAATGATTAATTAGTTATTCTTAGAGAAAATAAGATAAATAATGATTTATCTGCTTATTTTTCATGATTGGTTCAAATTTAACAAGGAATGATAATAAAACAATGGTTTAATTAATTATTCCTAGAAGAAAATCAAATAAATAGTGATTTATTTAATTATTCTTCATGGGTTTAACTATAAATTACTTAATAAAGGTGATTTATTAGGTAATTTATAATAGTGAAAGCAAGTTTACTATGGTAAAATTGGCTTTACATGTTGTACTTTGATCCATCTAGTAAATTAGGCTAGATGATCAATTTTTTGGTGGTAACAGATTGCCCCCCAACGTACGAGTGTTAGGAGAAAAACATATGACCGAAGTACATTGTAAAGACACAATCACTTAGACAACACAAGGAAGTCAAGGAGAGAGAGAGAGAGACCAATGAAGCTGAAGCTAAGAGAGAATAGTGACAGAGGGGGCGAGACTTGTTAACACCCAGGTTGTTCCCTATGACTCCTTAGGGAATACGGCCGGGGTAACCACTAACCAATCTTTGGGCTACAGCTTCTAGCCCAGCTGTAGTCAGAGAGGGCTCTCTCAGTTGGGTTTGTCACTGTTTTTGGTGAAGTTTTAGGCTAGTTATGAAGTGAATTTTTGTTTGTTTTTTATGTTTGGTTGGGAGGATGCTTTTGATAGCTTTTAGAGTCTGTCGTCAGGTGAAACTAATCCATTGGGCAATGGGGTCTTTGACTGTTGTTCCTTTGAGATCTTGACTTAAGTGCAGTTGTAACTACAGGGCCTGTGTGTATTCCATGAAACAAATCGTAAAATGTGAGAGTGAAGTGAAGAACAACTTAGCAAAGAGCAATTGAGGATTCTTTACTTAAGCGGACTAGTGTGAAAGAAGTCTGTTATTTATGAGCAATTACTTGAATTCCTGAAATAACATGTTCTTGTGATGATATAGTAATAAAGGTAGCACTGAAGAATTACTCTTTAAATACCATAGCTGAGGAAAACATATGAAATGGCTAGGATTGAGTCCAGGGTATTCAAAGATTAAACCCTGGGACTATTCTTTTTCTTGGCCATTTAGATACTGAATTCATGGAAAGCATGAATGATACAATGAAAGTATAACAAACATACATATAACAGAGAGTAACGAGAAAACTTATTGAGCCATGGAATACCCAGGAATCCCGCAACTTTAAGCCACACACCAGCAAGCCATCATGAGAGACAATGCTTGGAAAAATCCCATCATTCTTTGTATTAGCTGTCTGAATCTTTACAATATGAGAGTAACAGAAGAGAAAACGAGAGATTTTTCACATCCGAAGTCCAACCGCTGCTAACAAATACTAGGGGGAATATATAGAAGTCTATTACAAAAATATCTCAGGTATGAGTCATCTGAGCGGAAAAATATCTTCCTACAATAGTACTGAGATGGTAGATGAGTAGTTATTGCAATCTTCAATGAGTTATAAAATCTATTAACTCCTGTCAGAACAATCTTGGCATCTGGAGCTTACGGAGTTGGTTGAAGCGGCTGAGTGTTTTGACTTTACTGCTGAGTGGCCTATCCGTGCAGCTGTGGTTTGTGTGTCCTCTTAGCCCTGTCAGGAAATGGTCAGAGACTGCTGACTTGGTGGCTCTTGGAGTTGACTGAGGGTGTACCACCAAGTTTTGTGCATTACTTTGTCCTTTGGCCAGCTGTCATGGTCCATCTGTTGGTCCGCCTTTAACTGCCTTGGATGCTCGCTTTATCCTCATGCTGTCCTGTATTCGACCTGGGCTGGTAGTGGCTGAAAAGTTGAAGCTAACATGGCAGAATTCTGAGCATTGATTGCCACCAATCTTCCTTGGGCATCTGATGCCTCCTAATTTTAATCAAGGTCTCATCAGCCTCTGTATATTTGAAAAAATTGGGAGGGGTCTCAAAAAGGTGATTTAATTCATTTTCAATGAAGAATAGGCCTCCCAATTTATTATATAAATTCTGTCCTGAGGGAGGCCCTGTCTGTTCAGATGAACTGCCAGATGCAGTGATCTGATTTTCCATATATGTCACCATTCTGTTAGCAAACTATTCTTGGGAGACCAATTTTCCTGCACTAGTTAAGAGACTGGGCAGGCCTCTTGCTCGCATTTCTGCCATTTTGATCCTGAATTCCTCCACATCTGCTGTTATTTCAAAACACTTTCTCTCCACTGCCTGTATATAACTCCTGAGGGTGAGCACTTTCTTGGCAAGGAGTACAGCTTCTGTTCTATTGGGAATGCCCATGGCTGCCAATTCCTCCTGTTCATGTCTGTTCAAGAAATCTACCATCCTATTGGCCTGTTCTGGCCTGTTTCCCAGTACTGCTTTGGCCTTATTGATCTCTATCTGAGCTTGGCCTAGCAATTCCATCTGCTGATGAATTGTCTTTACTGATTTCCATTGTTCTGTGATGGATTTGCTTATCTTGGCCCATAAAATCCTCTTTATCTCGGCCATGGCTGTTTCTAGATTTAATTCCTTTTCTAAGGCCTTTATCTTGTCCTTGAGGGCCTTTATTTCTTTGCCCTGTTCAGCCACTGTCATCTTGGACTTGTCATATTTCGACTCCAGCTCTGCCAACTTCTCTTTAGTTTTCTTTATTTCATCAGCCTGGAGCTCCATTTTCTTGACAGCCTTGGTTATGTCCTCTATAGTTGGACTATCCTGTTGAGCTGATGATGTTCCTGTTGTTGCTGCTGTTGTAGAAGTTGTTGGAGGAGCCTGGGAAGTGGATTCTCCCTGCTTGTCTTGTATTGCTCCCTCCAATTCTTTCTCCAATTCTCTTATCCTCTGATCTTGTTGCAGCAAGAGGTCTAGCTGATCCTCTAGCTGTTTCTGCTTTTGAAGCTCAGCTATCTGAGGGTGTTCAGTGGGTGGCAGCTTCAACCTCTTCCTCAAGGCACTGAGGTCATCCTCTTTCTTCTTCATAAGGGCCTTAACGCCTGTTGGATCATTAGGATCATGCCCTAAGTCAATAATGATATCCTCAAGCGATTTAATTCTGTTGTCCTTGGCTTTGGAGGACATCCTCTCAATGTCCAGCTGAGTGTTAGTGTTTTTCAATGATTCTTTCAGCTCATGGGCCAATGTGGCCTTTTCCACTAGGGTGGCATAGACCATCTCTCCAACTTGCTTGTGGAGTTCGATTTGGTCCATAGGGTGTATATCTCTGGCCAGGACCTCCACCCTTGTCTTTATGAAGTCTGCAGCTGTCTTAGGCTGCGGCCCCTTGGGCTTAAAATCACTGAAGATAATCTTCTCCTCTTGGATGTCATAAACTGACATCAGTCTTTCTTGCATGGCTGGTGTAGCATCTATAAATTGTTTGTACACCTCAACCCTCAATAGCTCATTTTGAGCCTTTATTTGTTTGAAAGAAGCCTTGGTGCTCTTTAGCTTCTTGCTCTGCTGTGATTGGGAGGCCACATCCAAGCTGACCTGTAAATTTTGCTCCTGCTGAAAGGAGCTTGTTCCTGTCTACTGGCTGCTCTCCTTGTCCTTTATTGAAATATCTAAGACATCTTCAGTAATGTCTTCCACCTGTGGGGAATCTGCCCTTTGCCTTTTGGCTTCTGGCTGGTCGGAGGATCCACTGAGAGGAGTGGATTCTTCTCTTTGTCTCTTTACTCCCCTTTCTTCATGTGCTGGGGTCTGTAGAACTGGGGAAGTTGACTGTTGCGTTTGGGGTGGTGGCGTTTGTATTGCAGGAGTTTGTGGTAGCCCATTCTGTGGCTTATCAGCTTGTTCTTGTTGCTGGCCCATTTGCTGCTCTGTTTTCTGTTGTGTCTCCTATTGTGTCTTCTGCCCTGTTTCCTTCTCTGTTTCCTTTTCTGTTTCCTTCTCCTTCTGCTGCTCTATTTGTTGTTCTGCCTGTTCCTCAGTTTGTCCCTTTACCAGCTCATTCTCTGCACCTAGAATGCCTTTGCCTTTGTCCATTGCTAATATTGTTGTAGTAGGTGCCTTTGGTGCAATCCTGGTAATTGAGGTCCCTTGTCCCACTGAGTAAGGCAGTCTGAAGGGTACCTGCTGCACATAATCTAGGTCAATAGTCTTTTCAAGCTCCTTGACATTTTTAAGCATTCTTTCTTCCTCAGTTAAACCCTCAACTAGAGTATCCGGTTGCCATTCTTGCAAGTTGGCATATTGTTCTATGTGAGGGTATTGGCAATGCTTAATGGCTAGGAGCCTATACTTATTTCTCCTAGCAGAGATGAATCCTTGAGGGTCATAAGGGACCCACCGAAAGCTATAGGACAGCTTGTAATTGTCCTTTAGGATCAAATCTGCAACTTCCCATCCTTCCTTCTTATTCATGATGAAAGGGCCCATTTCATTTTTGAATTTAAGGTGAGCCTTTTTCTTGGAGCTGTGGAAGTGGGTAAGGTCTGACTGAATCAGTTGCCTGTAATATTCCAGGGCAAAAAACCTCATTGGTACATATTTGGGGAGCCTATATGGACAGAGCTCACATCCATAGAACCTGAAAACTGTATGATGTTCATATAGGTACCAGTCACCTATTTTGTTGTTCTTAGAAAGCTGCAGAGCTTTCTTTATCTCATTGGATATTCTGGGAGGTGGTGACTTCATCAACATGCAGAAGACTGGGTAGACAAACTGGTCAACAAATTCGTAGTAGGTATAGGGTGAATTTGTGACTTTGTGATAGACTGAGGTCCAGAAGATAACAGATCTTCTTTCCCCTGTATGATCCAGCCTTTTGATATAGCATGGGAAGGCTTCAGAATGATAATACATGAACATATGGTAGATGTAAGCTGAATATCTGAAGACCCCTTGTCTGTCCACTTTAGTCAACTGATCATGAATCTTATTGGCTATGAACTTAGCAAAGTTGTACTTTTGGGCAGGGGGTTGGTATGGGCTGTAAACAGACAGCAGTACTAGCATGGCTCTATCCACATGATCACTGTTTTGGTACCCCAACACATAGGCTATCATGTCTAGTAATAGCCTGCCTACATCATTGAATTGATCGTTCAAATAGGGAGGTGGCTCTGTAGTCTGACATTCAGGTCTCATGAAGTTCCTGATGATCTTTTGTAGTTCTTCACCGGTCATCTTGTCACCAGCATCCATCAAATGATTCATGGAGAATGGGATCAGCAACTCTGTTTGATCAAAGTGTAACATCTTGTTTATGGACTCAGCATTGATGTAAAAAAGGATCCTCCCTGATGGGGTGCTGATGGCTCTGTGCTGGGAATCATAGTGTTCAGCACAGAGGTGAATGATTTCGGGGAAAACATTCACAGCTGGGAGACAGTAATAGGGCAAGTTTGACTCCCAGATCCCATGTGTACCATGCCCATCCTTGTAGTCTTCCCTTAGTCTACTGAAGGTCTGCAAGAAGTCCCTGTTTCCTTCAAAGTCTCAAATGAGACCATCCTTGTCTACTAATGGCAGGGCCTCCAGCTCTTTATTTGTTTGACTCTGTGAGGCCACACTGATGGATGAAGTTGCAGGAGATGCCATGATAGAAGCTAATCTGTAGAGATAGGGGCAGTAGTTTGACAAGTCCTTAAAGAGTTTTTAGCTGCAGGTCAACTGTTGATACAGTGAGGTGTCCTTTCTTCAGGGGGTAATGCAAGCTGGATTCTGTGTTTTGCTGTAAAATTCACAGGAATGTGAATTGTTAATGAAAGATTGCAGAGCTAGTGAGGCTTCTTCGGTATGACAACAGGTGGCCTGTACTTGCAAAAGGGAACAATGCCTAGTACTTCGGGGGGAATTTCGGGGTCTTTAGCCCGCGAAACCAGCACTCTTCTATCGAATTGGGGTTTAAGGGTGCTGCAGATTACTTGGGTTAACTTTGTGTGATAGGCAAAGCTGAATTTGAAGAGTTTTACTGGTGCTTAATGGTGAATTTTTACAGAGAATTGAAATGCATGGGCAAAGTGGGAAACCTGCTAAATACCTGGAAATACTAGCTTGGACGCTTGCGAGCCGGGCTGTGGAGGCTTAGCACAGTGGAATTGTGGACTTGCAACGGTTGAAATCTTTGAATTTGTTGGCTGGAAGGCAATTTTTCGCGGCAGCTGGTTGTCAACGGCTCCTTCTTTTACGCATGAAAATGACTTAAAATGGCTTATTTGGCCGTTTATAACGTTGAATTTTGGAAAAAGCCGCTATTGGTGCTTTTCTGCCGATGACGTCAGCATGACGTCATGGTGGGCCCATAGTACGGTGGTGACGTGGTGCTGACGTGAGAGCCAAGGTGGCAAGACACGGTGGCGGGCTGATGCGGTGGCAAGGCTGCGTGGAGGGCCACGGGGCGCGGGGGCAGACAGAAGTAAAGTGACGTTAGGATGGCGTTGGAGTGACGTGGGAGGGAGAGCGGTAAGCTGGATGGCGGTAAGCGGGTTCCCCGCACCACCTTTGGGGCAAAGGCGGTATCGAGGAGAGGGCTCCGAATAACCTCAGCACCCGCCACGCGTCCTTGTACGGGCCCAAAACCACTTTCCCCGGACGCTAAAGGTCGACAGATCGGGGCGCAAGATTGACTGCCCACCCTTGGATCTAATCGGCGGAGATCGGACGGCTGGCGGGTCCTCCGACGGGCTGTGCAGGTTGGGAAGGGGCCCGCCGGGTAATTAAAATATTGATTTAAATATTTGGGCGGGGAACTTTGGGTTTTTTGGTTTTTTTCGGGTTTTATCATTTTTTTGCAAAAGGGTTATGGGTAGGAGGGGTTTTATTATGATTTTTCTTTGCAAATGAGGGCTATATGAACAAAATGACATGGAATGAGAGGAGATGACCTGGGAGATTCATCAAAGTGACCAGGTGTCACTTTGATTCCCTTTTTAAACAGACCATATGGCTATAATGCCAGGGGAGGGATATTTATAGCAATTTTGGGGTTTATACACCATGGTGTTAATACTAGTAGGGAAGGGTGAGATAGGGGAATTACATAGTAGGATTAGCTGTTAATGTGGGCGGAGAATATGGATGAGGATGAGTACACCCAAGTCTTCTTGAAAATAACTTAGTGTAAAGAGTAGATCAAAATGAAAAGACTTTTTGCACAAGAAATGTGGCTTTTAAGGCCATAAGAATCATCACAAAGACATAAACTTCTCTGCTCTACACAACTTGGGAAAGGGCGTTAATAATGAGTGATATACAAATGAAAACAGGGAATTTAGTCATGCTCCAGTATGTTGCTTTTCCTGTAGATGTCTTAGCAACTTTGGTCTTGAAAGAGACACCACTTCTGCAACCCCATCTACTTACCCCACTATTTTGCCTAACATTTTTATTTCTTCTTGTAGGGTGCATTTAGGCTAGCAAACCCTTTAAGTGCCTTTTCTTTTACATTGGCTTTTTTGCTTTCATTTCCTATGTAAGGCTACCTTTATTCCTTCCAGGCCCCAGATTAAGCAGTTGGGAACCTTAGCTTCTCTACCTAGCTACTGATCTGCCAAGATTAAACAGTTTGGACAGATTTCTTTCTCTATTTTACAACATAAAATTGAAAACATGGCATGATCCAGCTTAGACTGTTGGATCATCCATAAAACTTTTTTGTGAACATGCAGGCCTATATACACCTTCTCTTTTCCTGCAAATATGGATCCTTTGTAACAGCAAAAATGGAGCATATTTGGCCCTTATATTTACCAATCATGAAATATGAAACCTATTGGTATAGGTATCCAACAAGACTAATGCAAGTCTCTTTTTTTGTTGTGGTATCGGACCTCAATGAGGTGGGTGAGGCATACTCATACCTGCCGAGATAACTTAGTACAAAAATAATGGTTTTCCCATAAATATGAAACTAAGCAATAAGGTACATGCTAAATGGTACATGATACGCTAGCATAAGAGAGCCAAAAAATAATACAATGTGTCCCATATACATAATGCACCTAGTAAAAATATGATCCAGGATTGAACACAATAATATCTGAGTACATGAGATGCAAAGTCCCTTCCCTCAAAAAATAGGTCGAAGGGAGGGTAGCACAACCAAAGAAGCCCTGTTGAACAAGGGAGGGATCTGCAAAATTGAATGGATCATCTAGAGGAGACATGCATGCTATGAACACTACGATCGGTAGGAACCGAATACATCAACTCTATGGAACTGCATCTGAGGCTGTAGCATAGTAGGTATGCATCGGGGCATGTGGGGGGCTACCTGAAGGTCCACCCCCTCATGAGGTCTGAAACATCTCACACACACCTGGGAATCACCAGTACAATCTGTTGCATCACTGGACTGTCAAGTGTATGGATCATGAGCACAAAACAACCAAGTCAAAGGGAAATAATGGGACCCTCTTCTCGATACAAGGTGTCAAACAACAATGGAAGCTCGAACCGAGATACACTAACCTCTAGGCTATTCTTATGGAATAAATGAGTTGATGTCGACATAATAGGGCCCGCGATAGATGAGGCAATGATGATCCTCAACTAAAGCATGAGGGAAAATATTAATGTGACTGATGGAATAACACCAGGGATAATGGGGAAAAGGGGTTTGAGGGACAAATAGACAACTATCCTTATCAGAGCATAAAGTGTATGGTTGACCTAGCAGTAGCTGACTCAACTCCAGAGGGGATGGGGACAGTATGACTATAGTCCAAAATGGGCAACACGAGATTAACGATATGAAAATATGGATGGAATACTGTGACATGATATCATAGGGCATGAAATAAACTCCAAGGATGTAAGGGTGACTCACCACGGATGCTCTCAACAAGGGTGACTCAATGATGCTGCCACACAGACTAGACCCAGTGGGGACCATGAAAACATGAGTAATGATGGTTATTCATGACGGCAATATCCATATGATATGACAAGTATTTAGAGGAGGTCGAACTCAACGTACAAGTGTCGCTTTATGACGAAAGTCGATTTTGAGGGGCGATGAAGTGACCTTCATGAAAAAATGGTTTCTTGGTGAAGTGTCAAATCATCTAACACTGAAGGAGACCCATTTGAGAGCCCAGTGAGAGCTTTCCAACGGTGATAATGGTTCATAAAATTAAGCTACAATCTAGTTACAATGGGTGATAGAAAAATTATGGATTTTTCTATGAAAGGACATTTTCTCTCCAATTTGCATTCATTTGCTAAGTGAGTTGTGGTGAATTTGGAGAACAGGAAAAGGCCCTAAATCTTGTGGAGATCGTAGTAGACAAACTAACCATCGGAATCGAGATCTGTTAACATCTAATCATAGGGATTGGGTGAACAGCCGTAATTAATGTCAATAAATAATAGAAAAGATGGAGAGTCACCGAGAGATGAACTGAATAGTCACTCCCTCTTGTATATAATAATGAACAACCTAAATGAATAACATGATTTGATTTGAGGAGTTACCTCCTGGTTTGACATGGTATCATAGCCAGTGCCATTTTTGGCTTCCCTCTGTTTGTAACTCCCTTCTACCTATTCTACCTATGTTCTACATCTTTTGCAGGCTGACATCTCTATAAAATCCCTGCGAAATCTCATTCATTATTTAATGCATTCATTGAAGTGCGTTACTGCATGTCATAGTATTATGTTAGAACACTGTTATTTTCGGGCATCGAATAGAGTTATATTGTGATTGTATTAAGTAGTGGTATATACCCTTTTGCTATGAATTCTATCCACTCTCCATACCATTCAATACACCTAAATCTACTCATTTGAGACTCCTCTACAAACTTTCTCTTTGGAGTGTTGAATCTTGATTCTTGACTGCATTGCTCCATGAAACTATTAAATAGCACTTAAAAGGATCAGTTAGGTGGCCTTTTGCACTTGTACGAGTGGTCTTTGTTACCCAGGCCCTGGTGCATTGCTATCCAATAGAAATGAAAGGTAGTGAGCTGAATGTGCTCCCACAAATATAAAGAAGTTGTTGCATTGAATTTTTTAGGAGTAAAATATATAATGTGACCTCTCCATCTGCTAGTTATAGTGTAATATGCATACACTACTATGTTGATATGCATACATTGTTGCTCCATTGATATGCATATGCTACATACGCTGTTGCTCCGTTGATATGTTGCTGCTCCGTTACACCCATGTATAATGTTGTCCCAGCTGTGTTAAGTTTAGTTTGAGGCATTTCCACAAGTTGAGGAACCATTATCACTATCCTATCGGGAAGGCCAAGCCTATTTCTAAGCTATCTAAGAAGAAGATCAAAGAGGCAGGCAGGGCAGTCATGTTGACTGCCTAATTGAAGTTTTAGGGTTTTTGCCTTTGATTTCAAAATTTTAACCTATTTTGGTATTATTTCAACTGTGTTTCCATAATACCTATGTCTTCATATCTCAAATCAATTTTTTTTCTAGCAGTAAAATTTTGCAGTAGAAGTATTTTTTTTCCAAAGTACACATGTTTTACAATGCATTCAATCATATCTAGTGTGGGAGTAGTTCTCACTGGCAAGGAGAACTGTGATGTAGGAAAGTGTTCCCTCTGCGGACAAAGGCAACCCCTCTAGCGCTAGAGTGGGTCTAGTCACAGCAAGGACAGATCAACAATAGATTTCCTTAAACAATCATAGTTGGAGGCCTACCTCAACAGATGGTCAATGGAGTTCTGTTGCACTCCTCCAACTTTCACTTCCTTCTCCTCAATGAGTGATCAACCTAAAACAATGCAGAGGAAATACAACAAAGCACATAACCGGAAAACAACAATGATCTATTTACTCACAAAGTCAAGAAGTCATGAGCTATCATGTACATTACATACAAGACATAGGAAAACATCATTGATTGTATTAATAATGAAATAAGAGCAAGGTTACAACCAAGGTCTTGACGTCGTAAGCCTTCTTAGAGGAATCTAGCCAGCATGTTCTTCAAGCATTCACTCTTTGAATATGGATCTCCCAACATATAAAATCTCTCTCACACTCATAAGTTCTTACACAAAGTTAAGGCCACTTCACAACCTTCCACAAGCTATCCACAATCCCACACTTTCCACACCCACACTAGCTATCTATCAAGCACTAACAACACTACTTAATCCAAGAATTTTCCAACTAGCTAATCATAGCAAAGATGAGTGTTTAAATAGGAGAAGGAGTCTCCATGAAAGGTGGAAGAGAGAGCTTATCCCCAAGGAAGGTAACACAAATGATGGAGCTGCCATACCAAAGAAGGAAGGGCGAAACAAACTATGCCAACAACTAGGCCTGGAGACATCTAAAAGGCCGATTGTTGGAATGAATTCACCCAATCTAGATCATGACGAGTTTATAACTAAGCTTTAGCACTAACATCGCTAGTAGGCAATGTAGCCAGTCAGATCGTCGCTAAAGATAGCAAGTAGCCTCGCGCCGGAGCATGAAATCAGACTGTCACAGGAAACATATGTACTTCTGCACTGGAAGTGCGGTTTGATTATTTAGGACCGCTATTCATCGCGTATATTAAGTCCATTCTCACAATGAGGCAAATAAATTAGGAAAAGTGGGTCAAATTGCAACATAAGAGAGCATTTTTTCAGTATAAGCATGTTTGACTTTGACACATGACACAGTAGGAGGACTGGGAGTGAAGGAAATGAAAAATTACTGTATAACAAATGCCCCCTAAAGTATCAAGCCCGAGAGAGTGGGAGGGGTGAAATGCTTTACGAAACTGACTGAGCTGGAACATCATCTGGAAGAACCTGCAGGCACAAGTACAACTGATATCTCTAATAGTGAAATACATGTAGTCTAGGCATGGGCATAGCCATCCAAAACACATACGAACTAGGTCTGTGGTATGGACGCAACCATCCAGCTAATAAGACCATGATAATGATAAAGGTATGGCCACAGCCATCGGTATGGTCGAAGCCATCCATCAATGAGTCATGCAATCACGAACCAATCCACGCAGCCCAAACATGTGTAATCTGAGTTCGGGGTCTTGAACCCCACCGATCATAATACAAATTCTAGCATGCGAATAGAGGTGCTGAAGTTTAGCATGATAAAAAGTTTCTTGATTACTAGCCAATGAGTAGAACCATTAACAAGCACGAGAGAAACCACCAATGATGCAAATGGTTCTCAAGGTATTGTCCAGTACAATCCACGAAGTGTGAAGAATGAGCTAAATTCGAACACTCGTGGAATCACCCAATCGACGACAAATGATGAAAGTCGACCATCAAGTGCAAAGAACTTGCCATTGAGGCATGCAAGCTCCAAGGTACTGAAGGGGATCTCTAGATCAATCTCCTGGATAATGAGTTGATGTCAACAGGAGACGATCCGTCGCAGGAGGGCCATAATGTTTCCCCCATCAATGACACGAGATAAGGAACAAGTGGTAGATGGTGAAACAAAGGATCAGAGGAGGAAGCAAGGATGTAAACTGCAGAAGGATTATACTCTCGAACATGTCGGCGACACGACTCCAGAGGGTGGAAACATTTAGATACCAAGGGATCAAAGGCTTGATGGAGACAGCGTGGATTAGATGGAATAAGTCTAAATGGAAACCCAAACCCGCAGAAGGCCAAATGACGATGTATGGATATCCCATCTCGACAAGAAGCAAAAGTGTTGATGTTCAAGAGTGACTAGCTGCCATAAACAATCAATGATGATTTCCAAAATTTCCCCCACCATTGCTGGTGAGTACCCCAATTATTTTTTAAAACAAGCTTGAAGGGGATCGCATGTGCTTGTAATATAAGTTTGACCTTCGGTCGAATCCAACCTAGTAATATTTTAATGAGCCCTAGGGAGGAGAAGCTTGAGTCTTGTCATGGTGATGAGTCCAATGTCACCAAGGTTGAATGAGTCTGACATAGGCAAAATTCGGAGCCTTTTTCATGTTTAGAGAGTTTGAAAAAGACATGGAAAAGAAAACTCCAGGGGGGTCCTTTTTCATAGATTTGTGTCTCTCGAGCCCGAAAAAGTATAAAACAACACTCAAAAGAACCGTTTGACCATTATGATCAAGGAGTACTTTTCGCAATTAGTGACCATGATCCGAAAAAGTAGAAAAATGATCGAAGACATGTCATTTAGTAACCAATATCTAACTTGAAACGATAAAAGTCCGGCAATATTTTCACATTTATACGGTTAGAAAAGAGCTCAAAGTGGACCGCCTTTTATTCCATTTAACGAATCAAAAAGGAAAAACTCGGAATCTTTTCATCTTTAAACGATCGGAAAAGAGTTGAAAGCAGACCTCCATTTTTATTCTCTTTAACGAGTCAAAAAGGGAAAAATACTCGGCAACCTTTTCATCTTTTACGAGTTAGAAAAGGTCTTAAAGGAGACTCGTCCTATAGGAACAAGTGGTATAAAGGGTAGAAACTAGTTCTGGCAATGGTGGAATTGCTCAAAACATGTAATGGTCAATAGGTTGGGAGCCATGTTCTCATATGGCCAATGAACCAGGGGTGATAAGCCTAGTTCCTGACCTTGTGTCAAGCTCATTAATAAGTGAAACAAGGAGTCTTGAGTAAAGTTCTTGATCTTATGTCAACCTCATTAAAAAATGAAACAACGCCCTTTCCAAATCTAGTCTTTGATTAAGATCTTGTAAAATCCAAGTCAAGTCTTTCCAAGATCTCGAAAGTGAACCTTCATTCCATCCACCTTGTTGAATGCAATGAAACTTAGGGGACATGTACCTCGTTTTGTGTCATTATGCCTGGGGGCATGCGAACTCATAACAAGCATAATTTTTCATTTCAAGCTTGTGTAAACATGAAACCAAATCCAAGCAGAGTTCTCCATGGTTCAAGCTTGTGTAAAATTGAACCCAAACCTAATTTACATCTTGTGATTTCCATCTATCCACTAAATTCTACTCGATGAGCCTTGGTTGTTTCATTCCGTTGCCACCATCTCTTTGGCCGATCATATGCTTTCACTTGGTTATTTTTCCTTTCCCGAGGAACTGCAGTGATGAGTGGTTTTATTAGCCAGCCTATTGACCATTACATGTTTTGAGTAGTTCCACCATTGTTGGAACCAGTTGCTACCCTTTATACCACTTGTTCCTCCAGGACGATTCTCCTTTAAGCTCCTTTCTGACTCATAAAAGATGAAAATATTGCCAAGTATTTTTCCCTTTTTGACTTGTTAAAGAGAATAAAAATGGAGGTCTGCTTTCAGCTCTTTTCTGATCGTTTAAAGATGAAAAGATTGCTGAGCTTTTGTCATTTCAGGCTCTTTATTGGTTACGAAACGACATGGTTTCGATCGCTTTTCTAATTTTTTGGATCGATGTCACTAACTACGAAAAATACTCCTTGATTTTAATGGTCAAGCGGTCCTTTCGAGTACTATTTTATACTTTTTCAGCCTCGAGAGACACAAATCTATGAAAAAGGACTCCCCTAGAGTTTTCTTTTCCGTGTCTTTTTCAAACTCTGTAAACATGAAAAAGACTCCGAGTTTTGCCTATGTCGGACCCATTAAACCATGACAACATTGGACTCGTCACCATGATGACACTTGAGCTTCTCCTCCCTAGGGCTTGCTAAAATATTACTAGGTTGGATTTGACTGAAGGTCGAACTTATATTACAGGCACATGTTATCCCTTTCAAGCTTGTTTTCAAAAATAATTGGGGTATTCACCAACAATGGTGGGGGAAAATTTGGAAATCATCATTGATTGTTTATGGTAGATTCACTCTTAAACATTGACAATTTCGCTTCTTGTCGGGATGGGATATCCATACATCGTCATTTGGCCTTCCGCGGGTTTGGGGTTCCATTTAGCCTCATTCCATATGATCCATGCTATTTCCATCAAGCCTCTGATCCCTTGCTACCTAAATGTTGCCACCCTCCGGAGTCGTGTCGCTGACATGTTCAAGAGTATAATCCTTCTGCAGTTTACACCCTTACCTCCTCCTCTGATGACTATGTTTTGCCATCTACCATTTGTTCCCTATCTCGTGTTGGTGATGAGGGAAACATTATGGCCCTCCTACGATGGATCTTCTCTTGTCGACATTGGCTCATTATCTAGGAGATTAATCTAGAGATCCCCTTTGGTACCTTAGAGATTGCACGCCTCAATGGCAAGTTCTTCGCGCCTGACGGTCGACTTTCATCATTTGTTGTCAATTGGCTGATTCCACGAGTGTTCAACTTTAGCTCATTCTTCACACTTTGCAGATTGTACTGGAAAGTACCTTGAGAACCATTTGCATCATTGGTGGTTTCTCTCGTGATTGTTAATGGTTTTACTCATTGGTCGGTAATCAAGCGACTTTCTATCATGCTCGACTTCAGCACCTCTATTCGCATGCTAGAATTTGTACTATGATCGATTGGGTTCAAGAGCCCAAACTCAGATTACACATGTTTGGGCTACATGGATTGGTTCATGATTGCAAGACTCATTGGTGGATGGCTGTGACCATACCTTTATCATTATCATGGTCTTATTAGCTAGATGGTTGCATCCATACCACAGACCTAGTTCGCATGTCTTTTGGATGGCTGCGCCCATGCCTAGACTACATGTATTTCACTATCAGAGATATCAGTTGTACTTGCACCTACAGGTTCTTCCAGATGGTGTTCTAGCTCAGTCAATTTCGTAAAGCATTTCATGCCTCTCACTCTCTCAGGCTTCATACTTTAGGGGGCATCTGTTACATAGTAATTTGTCACTACCTTCACTCCCAGTCCTCCTACTGTGTCATGTGTCCAAGTCAAACATGCTTCTACTACAAAAATGCTCTCTTATGTTGCAAATTGACCCACTTTTCCTATGTTATCTGCCTCAGCGTGAGAATGGACATAATATACGTGACAAACAACGGTCTTAAACAATCCAGCCGTGCTTCCAGTGTTGAAGTACATATGTTTCCTGCAATGGTCCAATTTCATGCTCCGGTGCGAGGCTACTTGCTATCTTTAGCGACGATCTGACTGGCTACATTGCCTACTAGCGACGTGAGCACTAAAGCTTAGTTATAAACTCACGATGATCCAGATTGGGCAAATTCATTCCAACAGTCGGCCTTCTGGATGTCTCCAGGCTTGGTTGTTGGCATAGTTTGTGTCGCCCTTCCTTCTCTGCTATGGGAATTCCATCATTTGTGCTACCTTCCTTGGGGATAAGCTCTCTCTTCCACCTTTCGTGGAGACTCCTTCACCTATTTAAACACTCATCTTTGCTATGGTTAGCTAGTTGGAAAATTCTTGGATTGAGCAGTGCGGTTAGTGCTTGATAGATAGTTGTTGTGGGTGTGGAAAGTGTGGGATTGTTGATAGTTTGTAGAAGGTTGCTAAGTGCCCTTAACTTTGTGTAAGAACTTATGAGTGAGAGAGAGATTTTATATGTTTGGAGATCCATATTCAAAGAGTGAATGCTTGAAGAACATGCTGGCTAGATTCCTCTGAGAAGGCTTGCGATGTCAAGACCTTGGTTGTAAGCTTGCTCTTATTTCATTATTAATACAATCAATGATGTTTTCCTATGTCTTGTATGTAATGTACTTCATAGCTCATGACTTCTTGACCTTGTGAGTAAATAGATCATTGTTGTTTTCCAGTTATGTGCTTTGTTGTATTTCCTCTGCATTGTTTCAGGTTGATCACTCGTTAAGGAGAAGGAAGTGAAAGCTAGAGCAGTGCAATGGAACTCCATCAACCACCGGTTGAGGTAGGCCTCCAACTATGACTATTTAAGGAAATCTATTGTTGATATGTCCTTTCTATGACTAGACCCACTCTAGGGCTAGAGGGGTTGCCTCTGTCCGCAGAGGGAACACTTTCCTGCATCACAAGTAGAAAAATGATCGAAGACATGTCGTTTTGTAACCGAAATCAAACTTGAAACAACAAAAGTTCGGAAATCTTTTCACATTTATAGGGTAAGAAAAGAGCTCAAAGTGGACCGGCTTTTATTCCATTTAACAAATCAAAAAAGAAAAACTCAGCAATCTTTTCGTCTTTAAACAGTCGGAAAAGAGCTGAAAGAAGACCTCCATTTTTATTCTCTTTAACGAGTCAAAAAGGGAAAAATACTCAGCAATCTTTTCATCTTTTACGAGTTAGAAAAGAGCTTAAAGGAGACTCATCCTGGAGGAACAAGTGGTATAAAGGGTAGCAACTGGTTCTGGCAATGGTGGAACTTCTCAAAACATGTAATGATCAATAGGCTGGCTAATAAAACCACTCATTGCTGCAGTTCCTGAGGAAAGGAAAACCAACCAAGTGAAAGCATATGATCAGCCAAAGAGATGGTGGCAATGGAATGAAGCAACCAAGGCTCATCTAGCAGAATTTAGCGGATAGACAGCTATCACGAGATGTAAATCGAGTATGGGTTCATTTTTACACAAGCTTGAACCATGGAGAACTCTGCTTAGAGTCGGTTTCATGTTTACACAAGCTTGAAATGAAAAACTATGCTTGTTATGAGTTCGCATGCCCCCAGGCATAATGACGAAAATCGAGGTACATGCCCCCCAAGCTTCATTGCATTCAATGAGGTGGATGGAATGAAGGTTGACTTTTGAGATCTTGGAAAGACTCGACTTGGATTTTACGAGATCTTAATCAAAGACTCAATTTGGAAAGGGATTTGTTTCATTTTTTTAATGAGGTTGACATAGTAAAATAACTATCCTCATAACCCTTGTTGCATTTTGTAACGAGCTTGACATAAGATCAGGAGCTATGCTTGAGACTCATTATTTCATTTTTTAACGAGCTTGACACAAGACAAGGAACTATGCTCTAGGATCCATGTTTCATTTTTTAATGAGGTTGACACAAGAGAAAACTATCCTCAGGACACCCCCTTTCATTTTTTAACGAGATTGAGATAGGAACAAACTATCCTCATTACTCCATGGCTCATTGGCCATATGAGAACATGGCTCCCAAGAGGTCTTCGCAGGATGGAAGGGACACACTCTGGGAGGAATACATGTCATGTGTCAGTAATGCCAGATCGGGTTCCAATGCCCCCAGTACATGATGTACGAGACCATCTGCATGATCATGAGTAGAGGTGGAGACAAAACAAGTAGCCACATAATTGACCTATGGCAAGGAAGGTACTACTTGCGGATAAGAACTGATAGAGGACGATAGCTGTGCAGGAGGCACCGGGGGACCAAATAACAATAATTGACTGATGGCCACCATTCTTCCATCGTAAGGAAAACAAGCCACACGGAAAACTGAAGAGACGAGGGCCCCCATGGCATAAAGATAGTCACGACCAAGGAGAAGACTAAAATCTAAAGTACCTTGGACAACCATGAGGTCTATATAGATAGTTTTTCCCCCCACAGTAATAGGAAACTTTGGGAGGCTCCCTAAAGATTGATTGGTTCCTCCAAAAAATGCCAACAGATTTTGCATGATTGGCATAAGTTGTGGTGAGCCCAAAGCTTGCCAAGTAGTGTAAGGCATGAGAATAACCATCGCACCCTCATCGAAGACAATGCCAGGTGTTATCACTCAGGTTGTCCCTAGGCTCCTAATAGGGATACGGCTGAGGTAACCACAAACCAATCTTCTGATTGTAGGTTCTAGCCCACCTGCAATCGAAGAGGGCTCTCTCCTTTTAATTCAACCTTAGTTGATGATTTTAGGCTAGCTTTCTGACTTCAAGGGAGTGTTGATTGTGATCGGAAAGAAGGTAGGATTCTCGAACAAAGAGGCATGGTAAGGTGTGATAAGTTTCGAACCATTGGGCATGGAGTCACAGATTGAGGCTTGCGAGCATTTTCTTGGTCACAAGGGGATACAGAGCGGGATAGCCACACAAGATACAATTTTCTGTCTACTGAAAGTACGGAGTGGACATCAGGGATGAAAGGAAATGAAGAATCATTTCATCATGCTGATAAAGAGGAGAAGTGGATGAGTGGGATCCCGAAGCAGTTAAGAATTCCTAAGACATGCACTCGTATGTGAAAGAAATAGGGTAAACCAGATCATTTAAGAATACAAGCTCATAACTATTTCTGAAGAAAACATTGAAAAACGCAGAAATTGAACTTAAGGTGTAATTAAACAAATCTTAAGCTATTCTTTTTTCCTGCAATTTAGAAAGGCGGAAAGGTGGTAAAAAAAAAACATAAAATTAAACAGAGGAAAGGAACACTTATTGGATCATGTAGAAGCACAGGAATTCGGTGATCATTCCTTGGCCAAGAGAAAAAATCAAGTAGTTTCGCAATCCATGCTTTCAGCAATCTTTGATTATGGAAATTATGACAATTACAGTGCGAGTCTCTTCTCAGAGAAAATGCTGGAAAGGAGACTGACCAACAACTACTACCAACCAACCAACCCCTCACAACATTGCTTAGGGTGGTATTTATAAACAAAATATCGGAAAGACATCATTACAAGTGACCATGACAAGTCTGTTTAGAACTCTTCAAAAATCTAAATGCTGCTGGAATTAAATGCAAGCAAATCTTTTTGGCTGTGCTAGGGGCAGCTGGATCGGAACAAGTGACGAGGTGGCCCTTGGGGACCAGATGCAGTGCTGCTGGAGTGATTGTGCTTTGGGGACTGTTGTTCGGCTCTAGTGTGAATTGGATGTGCAATAATTATGATTTGAGAGCTTCAAGTAGTTTCGCCCTCTTTCTATGAATCTGCTGGAAGATATTAAATGTTCTCTTGCTTCGGGCCGCTGCTCAAAATATTCGCTGATACACTTTGTCGCTACATTGATGGCTTCCACCATCGAATGATACTCTTTGACACACTTGATGCCTGCTGATTTGATCTAATACACTTTAAACTCTGTGATTGATCTGCTGCTTTTTTTAAACCGAATCCTTTTGGCATGATCGGGCGATTTTCGGGCTTTTTCGGTGCGCAATGGGCTCAGAAATCAGAAGATTCCCTGAAGATTCCTCGAAATGGCCTATTTCCTGTAGCGATGCATGATTATCTAATCGTGCATCGGAAACTGCCTTGGTTTCTTGATCTGGAGCTCCGAAGTGAGACTTTTCTTCCTGCGCGAAGTTTTTTCGGCTTTCTGGTTGCTGACGTAAGCATGGCGTCGGCTGTACGGTGGATGACGTCAGCTGTGGGTCCCTGGTACAGAGTGAGGTGGTGAGATACTAGAGGTAGTGTGGAGAAGAGACTCTGATGCGATATTGCGATATCGCGTCAGCCGGGAGCGGGGGGTAATTGGTTTGGAGACTTTGCACTTGCGACTGCCGATCAACGATATCGCAATATCGCATCGGTGGAGACAAAGAGGTGAATGAATTGGACACTCGGCGCTTGCGATCGCCGATCACTGATATCGCAATATTGTAGTGGCGGGGAATGGATGGGTGATAACTTGCATGAAGGTGAGAGTGCGAGTTTGCGATGCGATACAGCTTTGAGGAGGAAAGAGCAAGTAAATGTTGTGAAGGACATTTGAGGTTTCAGAAGGGGTCCGATTACCTTAGAGGGATTTTGTACTTTGGAATGAGTCCATTGTATCAGGGAGGTGGTTTTGGAG
Organism: Pinus taeda; assembly: GCA_000404065.3. Lineage (NCBI taxonomy): Eukaryota > Viridiplantae > Streptophyta > Pinopsida > Pinales > Pinaceae > Pinus > Pinus taeda. The sequence goes on along the minus strand of APFE031559958.1, from coordinate 10,659 downwards.
GTCAGGGGTTCTTGCCGAGTTTCAGATAAACTGAGCAATTCCTGGGAGTTCTTATGGTTATTTTTCAACCAGGGGGAGGGATATTACGTAGGGGGATTTTACTTAATATTAATAAGGGGATGGGAAGAATAGGGAGCTAAATAATAATGTTAGTGGTTAATATGGAGATGGTAAGAAAGCGCTAAGTTCGGGAGAGCTTAGGCTGTTACAAGGGGATAGGACCATACTTTGGAGAAAATATGGAACAACTTTGAGTAAAGCAATCTTTACTCAAGCCAGTGTTATGAAGATGATGGAACTTAAGAGGTGTCAAGCAGATCTTGACCTCTTTTGGGGAAATTAGTTAATGATTGAGGAGAATAGAGGAGGGGAGTCAGTTATACCTCTTTTGAGCTTTTTAGCACACAAATCCTTGCTGATTATGTTCTGCATGATATGACACCTGAAAACCTGGAACTGGTCAGCAATTCAGCAACCTCAGAACTACCTACCCAGCCTACTTGCCTAGCATTTTTTCTTCTTTTGTTTGGGGGTGCACTTAGACTTGCAAACCCGTCATTCATTTTTCTTTTGATGCTTTCCTATCTACATACTACCCTTATTTCTTCCGGAGCCCAGATTAAGCTGTTGGGCTCCTCTGCTTCTCTACCTATCTAAGAATCTGCCAAGATTAAACTGTTTGGACAGATATACAATCTCTATATTCTAAAACAGGAAATTTAAACCTAGGGAGACCAAGATTAAACTGTTTGGACCTCCCTTTAACTAAACATAGCGATACCGGGATAACTTTACAAAATTTGAAGGCAATTGGATGAACTTTGAAGTAGCCTTCTTCACTTGCAGACTGTTTGAGCAAATATGGAGCATTGCAACAAGCAAAGTACGACATATTTGGCCTGTGAAATGCCAATCATGAAAAATGAATACCCTGCTGCAGCAGGAAGCTAACACCAGGTACTACCTTATCATAGGCATGTACTATAATCTAGAAAGGCACAAAGGATGGAAGGCAGAATGTAGTCAAATGACTCCAGTCAAAGGAAACGACTGAACTACTCGGTTGGAGAATCGTGTGATTGCCCCCCTGCTCCACAGGAACAGAAGAAGGACCCTCTTGACCAACGAGGATAAGAGGGTCATTTTCGGACTCAGGAGAATCTGACAAGACGAGAAGAACATGAGCATGACGCTCTTCCAAAATAGAGTGATCAACAGGTGCTGAACCCAAGTCAACACTCTCCCCTACCAATGGTTGGTCTGGAACAGGCTTAGCACAGGCAGGTTCGGAAAGAGGAGGACAAAAAAGGGAAGAATCTAAGTCAATCTCTTGGTCAACAAGGAAAGGGTCTGAAGAGAGCCTCTGATAACCAATGGGAAGTTGGGCTGAAGAAGCTGTAAGACTTTCCAAAATGGTGGAAGCTTTATCCATGAGTGGACAAAGGTGAAGGGAATGGTTTCCTTCACACAGTCTACAGGGGAATCAAATCTTCTCTTTCTTCTTATCGTTGCTAGTTGATAGGGTGGCATCACAATGAGCTTTAGAGGATGATAAGGGACGAGCTGGATTGTGGGACAATACTTCTAAGATCTTAGGAATGCCAGGAAAATCATGAAGAAGATGGTCACCCTTGCACAATTTACAAGGAAACTTAACCTTCCGTGGAGGAGCAGAAGGTGTTCCCACCTGAGATGTAATTGAAGTAGTAGCTACATAGGTGGCCTCACATTTATCAGACTTCTTCTTCTTCTTCTTCATCTTCTTCTTCTTCTTAGTCTCCTGGTTACTAGATGTGAAACTTTCACCAGGCGAAGGAGGAGAGGAGGAGGAAGAAATAAGGGAAGAAGGTGTAGGCTCAACCTTGGAGTCATCGTGCTATGGTTCAGATGAAGAAGATGGTGGAACAGGAGTCATGACTCTTAGGACCACCGAGGTTGAAACAACCATACAGGAAAACTGATGGTTAACCTAGGCAAAGACAACATTGCCATATACGGAGCATCAACATTTCCAAATGAAGGAAATGGACCAGGATTTCCATCTAGGGGAAAACCTTGGCCAGTAGACTCGGGGAATGTTGCCATCGAGAACGAACCTAAAAAATACTTTTCTCAAAACCAATAACTCGAACTATTATTAGGAATATTTCGTGGGCAGTAAATTTTATGACGCAGGACCAAAACTTGACCTTTTCATGTTTCAAGAGTCGAGAAAAGGATGAAAAGATGACTCTAGTTGCCTTCAAATATTTAATGAGCTTGAAGTGACAACTGCTTAGATGGACCTTTTCTTTTAGGGAGTCTGAAAAGGAACGAAAGTGACTACTCTGGAGAAACTAGGTAAAAGGTTTACCAAACAACCCGTAAAATTGCATATACACCTTGGTAGTTATATGAAAACCAAGGACTTTCTGTACAACAGTCAATCTTCCCAAATGCTATGTTTGGTGTGTTATGGTTTGCAAGATGGTAGACACGACTTCCTAAGGATATAGGATGATAACCTAGTGGGGTGTCCCAACATATACTCGACGGTACATGGGAGCACAATTCCGTACTAGACCACTATTGAGTCACAAGGAATCACCCAACCTTGAGTGAAAACAATAGTGACTAGGTTTAACGATGCCAGAGCACGTCTCTAGCCTAGACCTCTAAGTAATGAGAGCTATGTTCCAATGCGTTATTAGGTTTATTCAATTCATTTTAGAGTTGATCTTGAATTATGTTTCAATTTCCAAGCCCTACCATATGTATATCAAAACCTAGGATGCAGCTAGGATGAGTAAAGCATCTTCTTACTTCGATGAACACCTACCTACAGGAGGTAGAGAGATCATTCCCAAGCTAAGAAGAGAAAGATAAGCAAATGTGGTCACACAATTCATACAGACATCAATTCCTACAGTGCATGGATACTACTAATGTGAGATTTCATGATTTTCTTTCCAATATGCAACCTTGAATTGCAAATTCACTATCACTTTCGTACACTAAATGAATGCAATCTTTTGATTTTTGATGTTTTAAATTAAAAAGAAACAAACAAGCAAGTGTTAAAAAACGGTTGATCCAAACAATCGTGATCTATGTTTGGTAGTGAAAAGAAATCGAATCAATACCAAAGATCGGTTCAATAGTTGTGACTAAAAATCAACCAGAAACAAGTAATGGGGAAGGCTCAATCAAACCAACAGGAAAGCTGCAAACGAACCTTGAGCGAACCAGCAACCAAGCCAATTGATTCAAGAACTTGAAATAATGAACTAGGTCACACAAAAGAAAGTGCAAGATTCATTCAACAAAGCCAAAAAAAGAGTGTCTTAACCATAAACAGTGAAAAGCAAGCCACCGAGCAAGATAAAAAGCAAGGGGTCAACAGAACTGATGAATTCAAGAGGCAGAATTGAAAAAATCAATTCCACAGGAATCGTTGCGAGGACAACACAAGAAACTAACACTAATCAGCAACTAGTTGTAGCAACAGAGCAACGTCGTCGTAGAAGTACACACCTTTCCCGTGACATACAGATTTCAGAGGTCGTCGTGACTATGCGACGTTATTCAACGATGCATAGGAATTTACAAAAGAGTTAGCGCGAAGACAGCATGATTGTTTAACTATGTTCTGTGATGATGTTAAAAGCAATGACAAACGAGCAAAAAACTCCCAAACAAAAACCAGTCAATCCAACAGACAATAGAGGGATTTCCCAGATCGATCTAGGTGACCCAAAAGACTGATAGTTAACCCACAAAACTCAAGAGAGACCAAATCAAAATCAAAGAAAGAGCAAACAAGAGAAGAAAATAGGATAGACTCCCCAGCGGAGTTGCCAAATTCTGATGCAGGAAAGTATTCCCTCTATGGACAGAGGCAAGCCCTCTAGCCCTAGAGTGGGTCTAGTCATAGCAAGGACAGATCAATAATAGATTTCCTTAAACAGTCATAGTTGGAGGCCTACCTCAACTGGTGGTCGATGGAGTTCCATTACGCTCCTCCAGCTTTCGTTTCCTTCTCCTCAATGAGTGATCAACCTGAAACAATGTAGAGGAAATACAACAAAGCACATAACTAGAAAACAACAATGATCTATTTACTCACAAAGTGAAGAAGTCATGAGCTATCAAGTACATTACATACAAGACATAGGAAAACATCATTTATTGTATTAATAATGAAATAAGGGCAAGCTTACAACCAAGGTCTTGATGTCGCAAGCCTTCTCAGAGGAATCCAGCCAGCATGTTCTTCAAGCATTCACTCTTTGAAGATGGATCTCCCAACATATAAAACCTCTCTCTCACTCATAAGTTCTTACAGAAAGTTAAGGGCACTTCACAACCTTCCACAAGCTATCAACAATCCCACACTTGCCACACCCACACTAGCTATCTATCAAGCACTAACAGCACTACTCAATCCAAGAATTTGCCAACTAGCTGATCATAGCAAAGATGAGTGTTTAAATAGGAGAAGGAATCTCCATGAAAGGTGGAAGAGAGAGCTTATCCCCAAGGAAGGTAGCACAAATGATGGAACTGCCATACCAGAGAAGGAAGGGCAACACAAACTATGCCAACAACCAGGCCTAGAGACATCCATAAGGCTAACAGTTGGAATGAATTCGCCCAATCTGGATCATCGCAAGTTTATAACTAAGCTTTAGCGTTGACATCGCTATTAGGCAATGTAGCCAGTTAGATCATCGCTAAAGATAGCAAGTAGCCTCGTGCTGGAGCATGAAATCGGATCGTCATGGGAAACAGATGTACTTCTGTGCTAGAAGTGCCAATGGATTGTTTAAGGCCGCTGTTCATCATGTATATTAAGTCCATTCTCATGATGAGGTAGATAACTTAGGAAAAATGGGTCAATTTGCAACATAAGAGAGCATTTGTTTAGTATAATCATGTTTGACTTGGACACATGACACAGTAGGAGGACTGGGAGTGAAGGCAGTGACAAATTACTGTGTAAGAAGAACTATCCTGAGTGGTCCTGGAAGATAAAACACACCCTCATTTTCAATGAGTTGTGGAAAGGAGTGTGTGTTGGAGATGGAGACAAAGAGCCAAAACAACCTACCTCAGACAAGGAATTCGCCATTTGCGAAAATAAGAACAACAACTCCTATGCATTGACTGTAGCATCAGTAAGTGAAGAGGTGAGTCAACATATTTTACCATTTTCAAATGCTTTTGAAGCCTTACAAAAACTAAAGGAACTCTATGACTCACACTGCACTTGAAGTTGTTCAACTCATGATTAAACTCTTCACCCTTGAGTTACAAAATAATGATCCTCTTGCTCTTGCATCAGAAGTAAAATCTATAATGCATGATATTGAAGTTACTAATGTTGAACTGGATATTCCTCTAATAGCTTTTATCAAGGCACTTTATCCCACTTACTCAAATTATCTTGAGTCATTGAAAGAAAATGGAAACCTCAAAGATATTACCTTTGACTCCCTTGTGAAAAAATTTGGTGAAAGAGAGAAAGATTTTGGGAAGAAGATAGCTCTTGCGTCTTCTGAAGATGTTGTGTGCCTTGAACATAGAGAAAAGAATCTTGCTCAAGATTCTTCCAGAGGAGGAGGTGGTCAAAGAGGAAGAGGAAGAAATTTCAGAGGCAGAGGGGGCAGACACTCTTAAGGAGAAAAATCAGATTTGCACTACATATGCTGCAAAAGAGATGGATCACATGATGCATCCACATGCATGTTTCCTTGGGATAGAATTAAGCAGGAAAGAAATCAACCCAAAGGTAAAACTAATGACAAAGGCAAAGGTAAAGCACCTAAATCCACTCACTATGTTGTGACACACTGGAATATTGGAGTAAATGAAGGCTTATTTAATGCTTCACTTTCTTCTTCGAAAAATGATTGGTTGCTTGATTCAGGAGCAACTTGCCACATGACTTTTAGAAGATATTCTTTTGAAGAATTTACTGACAATGTTGACGGAGCAATATACTTTGTAGATAAATCAAAACTTAAGCCATTAGGGTTTGGCACAATCAGGCTCAAATTGCTTGGTCTTCCAGACTTTCTTCTGCATCATTTTCTATATCTCCCACAGCTGAGGAGAAACTCGCTATCCTTGCTCCACATCCACTAGCAAGGACACTACATTCATATGTTTGATGGCAAGCTTAAGGTGAGAAAAGCATCAGACCACTCACTTGTCATGACGGGGATATAAGAGGAAAGGCTTCTCTAGTTGCAGGGTACCTCTACTCGTGCACAAAATTTCTCATACAATTCTCATTATGAAGAAGGCACATATCCATCAAGTTTGTTATGGCATGCTAGATTTGGACACTTGAGATATGACAGCCTCCACTTGTTGAAGAAAAATGGTGTTACTGGTTTGCCTACAATTCCTAGGAAACTTAAGCAATGTGATGCTTGCATTCTAGGACAACATAGCAAAAAGTACTTTCATGATTCACATTCAAGAGCACATAGAAAACTTGAACTCATTCATTCAGATTTATGTGGTCCAGTGCATGTTCCTTTTGCAAATGGAAATAAATATATGATGACATTTATTGGTTACTACACCAGAATGTGCTGGGTGTATTTATTGAAGAACAAATTTGATGCTTTTCAAACATTCAAGAACTTTCATACATGGATTGAAAATGATGCACAATATCATATTGGCTCTATTCGCACTAATAATGGAAAATAATACACTTCAAATGAATTTGAAAACTATTTTCTCCAACATGGGATCAAATAGCAAACAATTGTGCCTTATAATCCCCAACAGAATCGAGTAGCTAAAAGAATGAATATGACAATCTTAAATATGGTACACTCCATGATGTTTTTCAAAAATGTAAAATTGATGTTTTGGGTTGATGCAGTTCTATGTGTTGTATATGTAAAAAATAGATGTCCATCTAAAGACACCTTATGAAATGTGGTATGGGCACATTCCTTCGGTAAAGCATCTTAGGGTCTTTGGTTCCACATGTTATGCCTTGATAACAAAGGTATATAGAAACAAACTTGGTGCAAGAATTCATAAGTGTATCTTCTTGGGGTATTCAAACACCTCCAAAGCATACCATCTCTATGATGAAGTCAATAAAAAGTTTGTTGTATCTATAGATGTAATCTTTCTTGAATCATCCAAAACTGACAATGTTGTTAAGGGGCAGCTTGATCGCTTGGATAGATTCGCAAATGCAAAATCATTTCAAGAATTTGATAATCAAATTCCAGATCTTGAAGGGGGGATTCCTATACTAGATCAACCTGTGGAATCTTCTTCTGAAGCACTCTCTCTCCCGCATGAAACTCCAACAATGGATGATACTTTGAGTGATGTGATTGATAGAATTGGGAGGCTCAATCATGATTCAGTCCCAACTCAAACAATGGAGTAGCCTGGAACATCTGAGAAAGGTCCCCCAAAGTAGCTAACAAAGACACTTGAAAGTTTTCATCTTGATTAGGTTGGAAAGATAGGAACTAGAAATTCAAACCGCCAAAATGGAGGTGATGTAGAGGACTCTGATTCACCTATTGATATGGATGTTTCTTATGATTGTGAATTGAATTTGTCTATAGATTTTGAACCAATGTACTTCAAAGAAGCTGTTTCTCATGATGAATGGAAACAAGTGATGCAAAAGGAGTATGATGCCCTGATAAATAATGGCACCTGGAAGTTGGTTGATCCTCCATTGGGAACCAAACCAATTGGCTACAAGTGGGTCTACAAGAACAAGTATAAAGTTGATGGTTCACTTGACAAGCTCAAAGCTAGGCTTGTGGCAAAAGGTTTTGCATAGAAGTAAGGGATCGATTATGAGGAGACTTCTTCCCCCACAACAAAAAGGGCTACCATCCAGACACTCTTTGCCCTAGCAGCTCAGAACACTTGGAAAGTCCATCAAATGGATGTAAAAACTGCTTTCTTGAATGGAGATCTAAAAGAGAATGTTTTTATGTCCCAGCCTGAAGGATTTGCTATGAAAGGACATGAACATAAAGTATGCAAACTTGTGAAATCCTTGTATGGCCTTAAACAAGCACTACGAGCCTGGTATGAAAAGCTAACTGATCATCTTTTGAAACTTAATTTCAAACATTATGATCTTGATGATGCAACTTTATTTGTCAAGAAGGTTGGAAAAACAATTGTATATCTTGTGGTATATATAGATGATCTTCTGATGATAGGGAACAATGAAAGCTACATTGCATCCATCAAGAATGAATTGAGGAAAGGTTTTGAAATGACTAATTTTGGCTATGTTCATTACTATCTTGGTATTCAAGTAACTCAACATCTGAAGTCCATATTCCTTTCTCAAAACAAGTACACTGGAGATCTGTTGAACAGGTTTGGCATGACTAAATGCAATCCTTTGACTACTCCAATGGAACAAAACTTAAAGCTCACATCCATTGAAGGAAAAGAATTTGAGGATGAAACAAAGTATAGACAGCTTGTAGGAAGTTGTTGGCTGATAAAAGATGCCTTTTAAAACTCCTAATTATTCCACATTAATTATCAACCTGGGCAAGTCCTCTTATTTCAAGAGTCTACACAGTACGTGGCTGCTATTAATTTAGAGAGTAATGTTTCCTAAATTTTAGTATAGATCTTTAAATACAAGAGTAAACGGATGCATATAATAAACTCCAATTGTAATTATTAAAGGAAATATCAAAACTCAACCATCTACTGAAACCAAATCTTACAACATTTCAAGTGACAGTGTCATCAGTTGAGAGTATAGTAGCAATAACTCATCTCGTCTTAATTGATTTAATCTAAATCAAACTTAATCTCCATTAAATAATCCAAATAGCAATGATATCAATCCGAGAGTCCAATAGTGATAATTAAACTCTTTATAGTTGATTAAATCAATTCAAATACTTATCTAAGTAACTCAACCTGAAATGAAGGTGAACTGAATCAAATGACAGTGCTGTAAATCATATAAAGTAGAGATATTCTATCAACACAAGAAAACAATAAATAGCAAAGGAGACAAAATCACAGAAAGCAAGAAAACTATAAAAACATCACACTTGCAAGAATTAGAAATGTATGGCACAAAGAAAGTAGATAAATCCACCATAGGCCGAGCCCTTAGCCATCGGTGAACACTCCTAAGTTACTTCAGATAACGTGAGGGAACAACAACTTCAATTATGTATTAATCATCGAATGTAAGTAGCATTACAATATAACCTTGTTCTCTCAACATCAAGAGCAGGGAAAATTTTAAGAACCCCCCCTAAATTTATAAATATAATAAATGGGCGAATCTCCATGGTATATAGGAAAAATGGAAGGCGATTTTATCAATAATATAATATGTATATATAATTTTTTGGCGAATCTCTCACGAGGCATGGCGAATATTTTGCTCAATTATAAAATCTTGTAAGATCTTCGTATTACCATGGGGTATCCTAAACCCAGAGCTTAAAAATTACTATTAGTAATTTATAAAAATTAATAAAATTAATAGTTGATTTTTATTTTATTTTT
>APFE031559956.1:9601-33256 GCA_000404065.3 Pinus taeda | reverse complement strand
GGGGTCATACCCAGAGCAACCAAAGTCAGTTTTCAGATATCCAATAGTCATTTTTGGCTAATTTGGACATTTTTAACACATTGGTGTAGGTATCAGGATTGTAGAACTTTGTAAACAACATTTTTTCCACAATGAGCTAATACACAGGCCCAAGTCATGTAAGCTAGACCAAGGATATGTAGCCCAGGTGTGGAGTCGTAAGAAGGGTCTCTTTCACCTCTAATTACCTCACATTAATTTTTCAATCCAGGAACGTTTTGTTATTTCAAAGAGTGTCTCGGTTTGAGGCTCACATTTGCTAGAGTAATGCTAGTAGTATAGTGCTCAAGAAAATACAAGAGTAAACGGATGCTGGAAAGAAAATCTACTTACAGCAAAAGACCTTAAAGCCTAAATCATTCACTCGGAAAGATAAAAACTATATCAGTCAAGGGTCCAGTGACAATAACTCGTCCCTTTAGAAACTGATGTCCCAAAGTAATTGAGGAACAGATCGTTGATCTGGGGGTCGGACAACAAATGTCAATGCCCACTATAGTCTTAGATCGTTCTGCACACTAAAATAATAATAATGCAAACAACAGGAAATGGAACAACAAAAAAGGAATAGAACATTGACTAGGAAATTGTAACAAAAACTGAATGTAATAAGCAACAACACCTTAGTCTACAAGAATAAATGCAATCAATCATATCCTACAGAAATCAAATAGCAATCTTCTATCTTTAAGGATGAATCGAACAACACACAGAAATAGAATAGCACTGATTAGTGATGGAATATGGAACAACGGTGAAAATCACACGATAACTTAACACACAACACACCTCAATAGTAATTTGATCTTGGTAATTCAATTGCAAATCTTAGTTATAAACAATACGATTGCATTTCGAAATGGAATAGCAATGTTCATCGATTCAATCAATCGTAAGGAAATATAATCTCTAAGATGAATTCAGTAATACCAATGGTCAAGTGTTACAACACAGATACTCTGTAATGGAACAGCAACAATATTCTGTAAAGACCAGCAATATCAGTACTGAAAGAAACAGCAATGCGTTGCAGAATTATGATGTCCCAGTCTCAAGAAATGATATCACATAATAGATCACACATAATAAATCTGTGAAGTAAAATAATAAAAAATATCAAATTACCGAATAAAGATGATGAGCAAACCACACATAAACCAAAAGTAATGGTACAGGAGCAAATGCTCCTCCAGGGCCGGGCCCTTAGCCTCCAGCGGTGCACTGCTTGAAGTTATTCCAGGATCAGAGATGAAATAGCAACCAAGTTTGTATTAATGCATAAAAAAGAATTACAGTAGATCACTTCTCAATGAGAGTCGATGATCAAAGTCTCAACTTTAAAACAGACTCCCTAAAGAGAATGGTGCTATCCCTTTTTATAATGGCGAAGATGGAGATGTCTAGGTGCAAAAATAGTTCAAGCAACAATCCCTTAGGATCAAAGGATCCTGAGGGATTTGCCAAGTTGTTGACTCTCAGTTATCCCTTTACTTTCTTACGCCGAGCTGATATCTCCACTTCCTTTCTCTAGTTGATACGCTTTGATTTGGTTTTCCTTGTTTGCATGCAGTTCCCTGCCAAAGGGACAACAGTTAATCTGGCTTCGTCCTTTCCTTTGGAACGACAATCTTTCATTTTTCCTTCTTCCTGCATAAGAAAATGACAATTGTTAGTGTTTTCATTTTGCATATTAATCTTAAATATTTTGTCACAATTCCTTATTATCTACCTAGTTCATGATGCAAGAAGATTGTAAGTTTTAAAGAAAAGAAGTAGAAATAATCACCAAAAACATACCTTCTTTAGTACTCCACACACCCCCCTGCTTGCCATTTTTCATGCCCTCATGAAAACATTGTAGTTGACATGTAAGGCAATGAGAGAGTAGGTTGGAGATGGGATCTCATGCGGAGGTCTACATCCATGATGCATAACTAGGTGTTCAAAGAAATGGCCAAGTTGACCCTCAGGCATCTCATACAGGGCTTGGTATCCAGGCGCAGGATGCCAAATAATTAGACTCTGGTATCTATATCCTAACCAGGATCGCCCTTCTCTCAGGATAACCTCGCTATAGACGTGCAAGCGGTTGGCGACTAACTTAAAATTTTCATAATTAAATGGTTCCCTGAGTTGGATATTCTGATTAGATATCTAATATTGAAATTCAGCCACATCAATGGCAAGGTCTTTAATAGTGAAAAAGTATTATATTCCCTGCCAATTGATTGTCGTGTGAATGGGTCCTAATGCTTCAATTACGCCTGGAGTCCCCATGAGGTTCCTATGTTCCCTCCACAACTGCATTGGATTCCTAGGCTCAGCTCTTACCCACAAGTCTAATCCTTTTTCTTGCCTTTGGAAAGCATTATAGGCTTTAAGCCACTTAAATTGATTAACCCCAAATGAGATAAATGCCTGAAATTGGATGTCCCCAACAAAAGGGATAGGGTTCTACTCGGTCTCCTAGTCTAACACAAGGTTATGCAGATAGAATTCACACAATAATCTTTGAACCTTCACTCTATAATGCTTACAAAAATTTATAAAATCATCAATGGTATTAATTTCTATAGGAGCACCTGCTTTAATAGCCTTTATTTTCAATTGCAAATACCGTTCCATTAAAAACAAGGCATAATTCTTAGCAGGGGCTCTACAGGCTAGGACGTAAGTGTAAAAAGAGCATAAGGTATCCATATTCTTGACAACAATATCTAACCTACGAGTTACCTTTGCGACTTTTTCTTCTTCCTTTCACCATCCTTCAAAGGCCAGGCTTTCAGATAAGTTGACGTTCCTTAGCTGCTACTGTAATTCTTCATACCTTTCCTGAGGGACTATTTGTTTTGTGAGTTTTTCTGCTGCTTGTTGAACTTGCATCAAACCCTCTCATAGGGTTACCGTCCTCGGATCATTATCCCACATGGTAGTGGTGAGCGGCAGGTTCACCTGAATCTTCCTATTACGTTGCCCTGCATTCATAATCTGCATCCTTTCGGAGGGCTGTGCCTCTGCCTGAAATTCCTTGTCCTCGATCAATATATCATCGGTTTGTACTTCAATATGAGAAATAGTAGAATGTTGTTCCTTTTTCTTTTGAACGACAATCTGCTCATGAACAGCAGACTGTTTTTCAACGACGGTTTGAACAGTAGGCTGCTCTTCGTCAGCAATTTGAATAGCAGACTGTTCCTCAACAAGGTTTGGAATAGCAGACTGCTTCTCGACAGGGTTCTGAACAATAGGATGGACTTGGGTCCCTGAACCTTTTTCTTGAGAGGTTTTGCTGTAATGGCTGCATGTCTCCCCCCCGAAGTCCGTTTTACCCTTTTTCTTGTTTTCAAAATCCTGATCTGTTGTCGAAGTTGAACTATTATATTCATCAGTCTTTACTGTTCTTTCTGTAATCTCTTTATTTCCTCAATTTCCTTAGAAGGAATAGCAAGTTGTCTACTCCGGCCTGGATTGTCATCTTGATAAATTCCCTGGTTTTCCTCTTGGGGTGGTTCTTCAATGCTTCGTTTGGGTTGCTCAGATGCAAGAACCCTAGCTGGTTTTGTGACTTCCTGGGTGACTTCTTTTTCCGCCTCCTCTTCTTCCGAAATTTCTTCCGGTGTAGTCTGGCTAGGAACCGATTGTTCCTCCTCTGTATCACTTTTCTCTCCTGTCATACTCTCATCATGAACAGGTTGACTCTCATTTTCTACCTCCTCGTCATGTAGTTCTTCGGGTGCATTTTTACCCTGACCAGAGTGTTCTTTTGGTTCTTCTTCAGCATGGAGATCTGGTGGGCTGAGAGGTTGACCATATTCGCCCATATTGCCAAAATTTTGGCCAAATTCATCTTCTCTCAATGGATTTTGCAGTGGGTTGCCTTCACGCTGCTCTATTTCCTCCTCCTGCTTAGGTTGCTCAATTTCTTCCTCCCTTTCGCCTTTCTCATTTCGTTGCGTGCCTTCCTCATTTTCTTCTCCTTTTAATTGTGGGGGTTGCTCATCCCCATAATCATCTACCTCTACTGGTTGGCTGGTATCCCCTTGGGAATTCTCCAACCTCCCTTTAATTCATGCCAATCTAACTGATTTTCTTCGTTTTGATGGGAGATCTGGTGTACTGGTGGCATGTTTACGTTTTGGGGATGGCGTGGCCAGTCCCCCATTTATCAAGGAAATTAACTCTTCCCAGCTACTCTACTGCTGGGTAAGGCTATGGCTAACTATTAACTATATCAATCCATGGTGACTGACGACTGATTCTACATGCTGTGCCGTTTTCATACTTCATGTGACATCATGAAGTAAAAAATTTAAAAATGCAGGTAAATTTACAGAGCATTTCTTCTTTAATACGGCTAAAAGTTTAAGGTGTCGTGGTCTTACCACATCTTTCCTACCTTCACAGGTGATATAGCTCTGAATAATCCTTACCAATTCTACCCATGGCTCTCCTAATGCTACAGGTAGAACCCCTTTTCCTCTAATTGTCAGGTTCTGGCCTTCTTCCTGGAAGGTTTCTATGATTTTCTTCAATCTTTCCTTCTTTAATTTTCATACAAGTCCGATGGCTGGCAATCCCAAGACTTCAGCAATTATGACATCGGTGACTGCTATATTTCTTCCCCTCACTGTGGAGTGATATTCTTGCAAGTTCTGCAAGAATTCTATTGCTACTGTCTCATTGGACTCCTGCAACCGTTGGAGATAAGTTATTCAACCTGCTCTTACCATAATTTCCCGTGCAGTAGCGAAGACTGTCAATTCCTGTGGTTCTCTTTGAATTGATCTTCCTCTCATGTTTTTGATTTCTCTGTAAACTCTCAAAAACGGAAATGGAACAGCAAGCTGTTCAAGCTGTTAAAACATAGAGAAACTTAACAGACGTAAGACTTTCTCAAAATCTAAAGGGCGTTACTAATGCTTTAGAGCATACTATGGAAATGGCTTAGGAACAGCAAGCCATGCAAAAATAAAAAAATAGTATACCGTTGAGCCCTGCTATTCCCAAGTACACAATTTCCCGAATAGAGATCTGACACATAAACCAACGAATAATGAGGTTAACCTCCCCCCCCCCCCGCAATGATAGGTCGTCCCCAGCGTCAAATACAGGAGCGACGTGCCGATCTGCCCTGGATCAGAGTCATAAAGGAACAGCGTATGGCATCATGCCATGTTTACAAAAAATAACAGGTTACTAAAATCGAGGTGCATACCTGGATCGCTTAACAAGTAAGAGAATGTTGTGATATGATGCGAAGTTGGGAGGATAGGACAGCTACCGTGCGCACAGAATTTCTTGCGGTCATTGTCACTTTTTTTGTTATGATTGGTAATAATAGATTACATGTGTTTGCATGGTTCGGGAAATAATATACATACTTCTTATGTGATTTATTACTAAGGTATAAGAAACAGAAGGATGTTAATAATTACCTATTGGTGTAAGTAGTGTGACTTCAATACCATTAACAGAGCTCTGCTGCCGACAAGTGTCCATAACCTTGGCAGAGTTATTTTTTTCACCCATGGAACCATGGTCCTTTGTGTATGCTTAGAAATGTTATGTGATGTCGAAATGTAGGCCATTATGCTGGCTTGGTGACCAGTTACTCATAATTCCATTCACGAGGAAGGAGTGAAAGGTGGGCATGCCGGCTCGTGATGAGACCTCATGTTCCAAGGGATCTTTATTTTGATGTACCTTTTGGACCATATCCCTAGTGTGGTAGCCATAGTGTTATTTCCACTTCACTTTCTTCCTCATGATCATGGTAGGCTAGCTCTTAATGAGACCCCCTATCCTGCATTTGACAACTTATTAAATCATCATTTTTCGCTTACTTTTTTCTTTTTTCTTTCATAAGATACTTTCCCATTTATACACAAAGGGTGGTTCAACATTCCTTAAGAGTAGGAATGGTGGAAGAAGTCTTAACATCTCAATAGGAAAACATAAACCCTTTGTTCTTATTCCTAAATAATAATCAAATAAATTTGTGAAAATTTAAAAGGAACCAACATGATAAAGATAACCAATCAGATCAGAATTAGCTGATTAATGATAGCAGAGATATGGGTAAGTGTGTCCTTCCCTCTGTCCTCTTACCAATTCAGAGCAATCTCCTATAAAAATAGCGATTTTATAGTTTAATGATTTCAGTATGTTGTGATTTTGTATCCATTGCATAAGTGCATAGCTGTGTTCCAAATGGCTTGAAATCGCAGGAACAGTAGGCATCCTTAAATTAGAATAGCAAGGAAAGGAAAAAGGAACATGAGGATGTTGTTATTGAAAAAAGGAAGAGAAAAGGAATACAAGTGGTGTTCCTTTTGAAAAAGGAACATCAAAAATCGAAAATGCTGCTCCTTTGGAAAAGGAACAGCAGAAAACACAAATGTCGTTCCTTTTGGAAAAGGAACAGCAAAAAATCGAAAATGTTGCTCCTTTGGAACAACAGAAATCACAAATGTCATTCCTTTTGGAAAAGGAACAGCAAAAAATCAGAAATGCTGCTCCTTTGGAAAAGGAACAATAGAAATCACAAATGTGGTTCCTTTTGGAAAAGGAACAGCAAAAATCAAAAGTGTTATTCCTTTGGAAAAGGAACAACAGAAATCAGAAGTGTTGTTCCTTTGGAAAAGGAACAACAGAAAACACAAATTCCATTCCTTTTGGAAAATGAACAACAAAAAATAAAAAATGTTGCTCCTTTGGAAAAGGAACAGGAGAAATCACAAATTTTGTTCCTTTTGGAAAAGGAACAACAAAAAATCAAAAGTGTTGTTCCTTTGGAAAAGGAACAACAGAAATCAAAAGTGCTATTCCTTTGGAAAAGGAACAACAAAAATCACAAATGTCATTCCTTTGAAAAAGGAACAGCAAAAATAAAAAGTGTTGTTCCTTTGGAAAATGAACAACAAAAAGCACAGATGTCGTTCCTTTGGAAAAGAAACAGCAAACATCAAAAGTGTTTTTCCTTTGGAAAAGGAACAACAAAAAGAAAAAATGTTGTTCCTTTGGAAAAGGAATAGCAGAAAGCAAAAGTGTTGTTCCTTTGGAAAAGGAACAACAAGAAAATAAAAATTGTTGTTCCTTTGGAAAAGGAACAGCAAGCAACCATAATGCCGACGAAAATGTTGTCCCTTTGAGAAAATGAACAACAAAAAATAGTAACAACAAAGTTTTGATACAAGAATATGTACAAAGAAATTATGTACAAAGTGTAAAAAGAGATAAATCATTTAATGAATCACAACTGAGGAAGACTTCTCTCCCTCCCCCAAAATTTCCATATCAGAATCTTTGCGTAGCTGCTGGTAAAAGGACTCCCAAGTGAGAGGTTTGCACAAAATCGAACTCGGTGGCCGTTTGCCTTAAAAGCATATCCAGAACCGTCAATAGTGGTTAGAGTAAGGGTTCCATTGTCATGTACCTTCTAGATTTCAATGGCCCGAGCCAACGGGTTTGAAGTTTCCCAGGAAAGTCCTAGAATCTAGAATCGTACAAAAGTGCCCAATCTCCTTCGTGGAAGACTTTATTTTCAATGAGAGCATCATGCCATTTAGCTCGCTGCTATTGAATCAGCGCAGTATTTTGAAGTGCAAAGAGCCCGATTTCATCCAGCTCATTGATCTTCTATAATCGATTAATCTGTGCCTCGGTTAAATCTAAGCCAACTTTTTGTGCTATTCTCAATGTTTGGATTTCAAATTCTATGGGAAATATGGGTTTCTTTCCAAACACTAATTGATAAGGTGAGTAGCCGGTGGTGCTTCTCCATGGTGTTCTGTAAGCCCACAAGGCTTCTGGTAGTCGTGCAGCCCAATCTCATCTATGTGACGCAATGGTTTTTGTTAGGATTGCTTCTATTATTTTATTGTTGCTTTTTACCTAACCATTTGCTTGCGGGTGGTGTTATCACTCAGGTTGTTCCCCAGGAAAGCTCAAAAAAGAGGGGAATACGGCCAAGGTAGCCACTAACCAGTCTTTTAGCTGCAGATTCTAGCCAATCTGCAACCAGAGAGGGCTCTCTCTTTATAGTTGTTTTGTTGTATGTTAGGCTGAAGCACAAGTTTGCTTGGAGTTTGGAAAGTGACATTCAGTAGAACAGAGCTACAAAGTGTGGGAAGTTCATACCATTGGGTTAATGGAGTCAATGAAAATAAACCATTGGGTATGGTTTCTTTGGCAAAAGGAAGAACTACAGAGCAAGATAATTACCCATGGAACAATATTCAAGCTGTAATTAAGATGAAATGGTGTCAGGGAATGAAAGGCAATTAAGAATATTTCGTTAAGCTAACAGAGGGAAAGTGAAAATATTACCAAGCAGCAGTTAGAATTCCTTAATTATATTCAGAGTGTAAGAACCAAGGATACAGGAGCAATCAAGAATTCCTACCTATGCTAGTTCTGTAGAAAACATAAAAAATTGACAGGAATTGAGCACAAAGTACAACAAATTAAATTTTGGGTTATTCTTTTTTCCTGCAATTCAGAATATGATATATAGATGATACATAACATATAGAAACAGTAAAACGAGAGTTAAAAAGACTTATTGATCCATAAGGTAGCACAAGAATTCTGCAACATATTCGTTTGCCATTAATCCCACAACCAACAAGTTCATCAACAAAGCATTCCAGCAATCTTTATTCTGAAGAGTTCTCAAAAATTACAGTGCAGGTCTAGAATGATATTCACCAACCAACAACCATACATCTCTTTGAGGAGGTATATATAAAAAGAGTTACAAAATATCTCATATAGAAAATATCAAGCATTAACTTCATCCATCCACTTCTTCAAAGGCAATAAATGATGTTGGAAACAAAGCGTAATGAATGTAGAAGTAACTACGTTGTACTGGCTGCCTTAGGTGGTCTGTTATCTTTGACCTTTTGACTTATCAAGTCAGCTAGCCACTGTCTCGTTGAGTTGCGTTCTTGAGTTGCTGTCACGGCCTTGTCGCTTGTGCCTGATTCTGTCTTAACTCTTTTTAGCGTGAATTTCTTCCTTTGTTATTTTGGCTTTTTGATAGGTGACCAGTATATTGTAATTTTTCTTTAATGTAGATGATTAAAGAAAGAAAATCAAAATTACCTTGGAAAAACCTCAAGCATGCTCTGCCACCATTGATCTGTTGGCAACTGGTGTTTTTGCAATTTAATTAATGTCTCATCAGCTTTAGTATACCTGTAGTAATTTGGCTGGACTTCAAAAAGATGTGTTATCTCATGTTCAATGTAAAACAAATTTTCTAATTTGTCATATAAACTATGTCCAGAGGGAGGTATTGTCTCTTCTGAAATGCTTGATGATGCTGTAATTTGATTTGTAACATAGGTATTTATCCTGTAAGGATAATGTTCATTTGTTAACAGTCTCCCATTACTGGTCAATAAGTTGGGTAACCTGTTGCTTTGCAATACTGCAAACTTTTCTCTGAAGGCATTTATTGCTTTCTGCATTTCTTGGCACTTTCTTTCTATAGTTTGTACGCATTCCTCATGGTCAACACCTTTTTCACGCTCAAAATAGCGTCTCTTCTGTTTTGAATATCTAGAGCTGCTAGTTGCTCTCTTGTATGAGTATTCAAAAAATGAATTATTTTATTGGCCTGCTCGAGCTTGTTTGCCAATAATGCTCTGGATTTTTGAGTCTCATATTGAGCTATCCCTATCAATTCAATCTGGTCATAAATAGTCTGTATTGATGTCCATTGATCAGTGATGGACTAGCCAATTTTAGCCCACAAAATAGTTTTGATTTCTACCAGAGTTTTGTGAAGAGTAAGGTCCTTTTCCAAGGCTTTTATCTTATTTCCTAGGGCCTTTACTTCTCTTGTTTTCTCAGCCACTGCCATCTTATATTCGTCATAATTCACCTCTATCTTGGCTAGTTTTTCTTTGGCTTCTTTTAACTCTGCCATTTGGAGTTCTAAAGCCTTTATTTCCTTCATCATCTCTTCCATGCTCAGGCTGGCATCTGGTACTGTTGCTGTTGTAGTTGATGCTGAAACTGAGGTACATGTTGTTGATTCTGGGACAATGGGAGGGGTTGCTGTTGTAGTTGTAGGAGGGGCTGTTGTGCTTATTGGAGTTGTTTCTGGTGGCTGGGAGGCCAATTCTCCTTGTTTTCGTTGTAATTCTACCTCCAATGCCATATTTGTTTCTGTTAGCCTTTCATTCATCCTCATTAGAAAACTCACCACGTCCTCCTCTTCTTTCTGCTAAGCAACTTCTGTGTTTGAGGGTGCATTGTAATTGGCAGCCTGAGTTGCTTCCTGAGGGCTGTAATATCTTCTTCTTTCTTTTTTATTAAGGCCTGAATACCCTTGGGATCCTTGGGATCATGTCCCAGCTCAATGATAATTTCCTCCAAGGATTTAATTCTGTTATCCTTGGCTAATGAGGAGGCCTTTTCCAGTTCCAATTGGGCAGAAGTATTGTACAATGAATTTTGCAGTTTATGGGCCAATAATGCTTTGTCTGCCAAGGTAGAGTATACCATTTCTCTGGTTTGTTTGTGTAACTCAATCTGGTCCATTGGGGGGATGTCTTTAGAGAGTACTTCCAGATTGGTCCTGATATAATCAACAACTGATTTTGGTTGCTGCGTTGTAGGCCTGAAGTGACTAAGGGTCATTTTCCCTTCTTTGATATCATAGGCTGCCATTAGCCTTTGTTGATTGGTGGGAGCCATTCTTAGTAATTGATTATAAAGCTGGAACCTTATTGGCTCTTTTCTGGCCTTTATTTCAGTGAATGCTTTTTAGATATCTGAGCCTTGCTTGCTCTGTTACTTGGTGGATGTAACCTCCACATCATGCTGCCTCTCTTGCTCTTGCTGAAATGAGCTAATTGATGTTTACAGAATTGGAGGAATCTACTGTTCAGTTGTTTCCTCACCCCTTAGGTTGCATGCTGTTTCTTTTGTCAATTCTTCCTTAGAGTAAGGATTCAACCTTTGCCTCTTTTCCCCTTGGTGTTCTGTCAATCCACCTGTGGGTGTCTCTTCTTGTCTGTCCCTTTTCTTGGCTCTTTCCTCATTGTGAGGAGTTTGTAGCACAAGGATTTTAGTTACCTTTGCTTATGTTGAAGGGCCTTGCCCTTGACTTTTATCCTTGGCTGTATTTGGCTGGTCTGCCATTGTATTTTGCTGCTCGGAATGTTGTACTTCCTTGCCTTTCCCTGCAGGTGGAGTAATTTCTTGGGTAGGTTGTTGTGAAGTTGTGGCAGATGATGTGCCCACTCCAATGTGTTGAGGCAATGTGAAAGGGACCTGTCCAAAAGAGTCCAGGTCAAGTGTTTTTTCAAACTCTTTCATTTCTTTTTCTAATTTCTCTTCTTCAGTAATCTCTTCAACTAGTGTGCCTTCTACCCATTCCTGTTGATTAGCATATTGTTTAATCTCAGGGATTTTGTGGTGCACATATCTTGTAAGCTTGTTTTTTACTCTTCTAAAACTTATGAAATTTCAGGGTCATATGGTGACCAATGAAAACTTTGTTTTAGCATAAGTTAATCTCGTAATATCTTATCTGCTTCATCCCAGGCTTCTTCCCTTTTATTGAAGATAAAGGGGCCCAATTGATGTCTTATCTTGAGCCGTGCTTTTTTCCTAGCAGCATAGAAATGAGTCAATTCTGAACTACTAAATTTCCGGTAATATTCCAGGGCAAAGAGTCTCATAGGGACATACTTTGGCAGTTTGTAGGGAGCTAATTGACAGCCATAAATCCTGATCACTGTGTCTAATCGCATCGCACATATATATGTGTCTATAGCCGCTCCTCTGTGTAGCTCCAATTGCGATTCACCGATATCGGCGATCACGATATCGCATAGCCATGGGTCCCGCTTTTTCCTTGTGGTATCACTGATTGCAATCCGCCAATTTCGGCGATTGCACCATCACATTGGCCTAGGGCCTTTGCCTTGGGTATACACTGCTTTCCTCCGATCCAACCCGCTGATCTGATCATCGGAGGTTGCTGATCAAGGGTTCTTTCTGCCTAACTTTAAGTCCTCCTCCCATGTGATTTTCTTCATAAAGCCTTTTAGGCTATTTTTTGAAGATTTGCCTTCCAAAGAAACTGGGCATCTTCTGCATGCGAGAACTTCTGCATTTGAAGTCCGTTTTTGCCCATTCAAGTTGCAGTAGATTCAAAAGAAAAAGATCCATGCAATGGGGCTATTTCTGAGAGCAGCTTGTGACTTTCATTTTCCTCTGCTTTACAAAGGATTCATGCCATTTGGCACCTTTTACCTCTTATATGAAGTCTTTTAGACTTAGAGGTTTTTTCAGGATCCATTTTTGGATCACGCCTTCCCACTAAAAGAACTTTTGGTCTCCAAAATATTGATATACTGATTTGAACAATAAATGAGAGTGACCCACCCTCTTCTTTTAGCCTCCTTACGCTTTCCTTTGCATAGTGCCTCTGAACCAAATTTTCTGACCACTTCCCTTCTTGGAAGTGTTGGCCTTCCTGGGAAGAACTATATTCCTCCTTGCCTTCCTGCAGAACTTCTGCTGAACTGGTCATAGAAGGTGGTTTGAACTTCTTTGCCTTGATCATTGATCCAAGGTGTCTCAAACAAATGTGAAGTACACCTACTCCACAAAACTTTCATTTGTACATGTTTGAAAGGCTACCAACAACAATTATTAAAAACAACAGGCATACAGACAACAACTAGATGGACTAAACTCCTGCTTCAACAAAAGAAATAGATTTTCACATCTTGTGAACACCTCCATATCTTATATCTACATGCAAATGATGGACTAGATAACAAGCCCACAAAACATGCCTTTAAACAAATGACCCTTCAAGTCAAGCATGTAGAAAAAGACCATTAGGACTCTTTTTCAAAAGATGAAACACTTCATCATTATCTCCATTTGGAGACCAAGTTAACTTCTCCCAAGTCAACATGGCATCACATGCATGTCAAAGAAATCAACCCTGCAAGTTAATTACACATACATATTCAAAAACAAGGAAATCAACAACATCCCTGTGTCCATGCATCTCATGCATGCATGCATTTCACCCTTTAACTTTCACTTGAGCACATTGTACTTTTGAAGATGAAATGAAATATAATATAGATGCATCAATAGACATGCAATCTTAATCAGATAAGAACTCTAACTATTCCTTACCAATCCCTTTCAAAGGTACTACCTTTGTCTGCACATCAACATCATCATGTGAATCCTTCTGAGACACATCATTCATGGAATCTTCACTTCCATTTATGCCATCTTCTCTTTCCACTTTCTTCAGATTTTGTGGAAGCATTGCTGGATTCAGAGTCCAACATTTTGCAGCAAGATGTCCTTGCTTATGGTAGTAAGTGCACTGCGTTTGCATCCTCTTGACAACATGACTTGCCTTCTCTAATGGACCTTTGGCTTCTTGCTTCTTTTCCTTTAAAAGCTTCTTGTGTGTGGCCATTCTCTTCCAACATCTAGAAACATTATGGTTATCCAAACCATAAAAGGAACAAGCAATTCTTTTTCCATCTCCATGTGAAAATTTATCATGCTTTGCACATTCAAAAGGAAAATGTTTAGAACCAGATTTATACCTTTCTCTTTCACCTTTATTGCCTTCATGAGGAAGTGAAGCAAATGAAGAAGTGGCTCCCTTTGGAACACCATCAATCTCTTCAAGGCTGTTAGAGTCTCCCCAACTTTCTGTTTCAAGTGTGTGCTTCTGAACACCTGCATCTTGAAAATGATGTTTCAAGCTATTGTATTCCTCCGAAATACAATATTCACACTCTGCAATGCAACCCCTTCTTGGAGATGTTTCAATGGCCTTCATGGCAGCTTTAGAACACTTTCCATAAGACTGTCCATAGCCAAGACCCAAATACTTAGGGCTTTCCCTTCACCTCTGCAAACTCAGAAAATAGTCAATCTGCAAACAAGCATACATCAATCAGACAATCAATCCTTGACTGCCCAAACACCTTTCAGACAAGCAATCTTCGCTCTGTCAATCAAGCATTCTGATATAACCTTCTTTGAAGGTGAGGTCAATCAACCTGAGGCTCTCAAACCACCTGATCTGAAAATGGGGCACTTAGGATTATTGTCCAACTTACAAGAACCTCTCCCACTCTCAAAGCTTAAATATTCCCAAATCTTATTGATTAACCAATGTAGAATTAAGAAATACTTGTAAATATATGTGTATGTTGGTATTTGATTTAAATTGATTATATGCTTTAAAATCTGTTGTTTGTGCTGATATGTAAATGTGCTTGAACTGATATATAAATACATATAACAGTAAATAATGGAGCAACAAAAACAAACACAGAACAATAATATTAATTTGGAGTTCACCCAAAACTCTTGGGCTACGTCTCCGTGAGCTCTAGTCAACTCAACTAGGCTCTCTGGGATTATGGTATAAGTCCTTTTTAAGAGCTCTTGGCTCAACTCCTATTGTTTTACACAGAAACAGTGGGTTCAGACACCATGTCATTCCCTGGCTCTTGAAGCTCTGGCTCTTGGCTCTGGCTCTTCGCTTTGGCTCTTGGCTCTTGGTTTCGGCTCTTGGCTCTAACTCTTGCATTTGGCTCTTAGTTCTAGCTCTTGGCTCTTACTCTTCGGCTCTGGCTCTGGCTCTTCGACTCTGGCTCTTCGAATTTGGCTTATTGGCCCTCTACAACCTTCAGTTCTATGGATTTTCACTTGAACTTCAAGTGACCCCAAAAGGCTTCCTCAGCTACTTTGTGTAGTAGCTCTTCAACTCTGCAACTACTTTCAGCATTCAGCTTCAGATTCCTTTAGCCTTTAGCTTGCAGCTTCAACAATTTCTAGCAACAATTGTCTCTATCGCTTTGTGGCTTTTTAAGCCAAATCAACACTACCTATTCATTTTCCCTCTCGAATTTTTGTCTCCTGCCTTTGGGTCCACTCGAATCCCTCTTCTAGCATTAAATAATCATTGCATAGTGCCTTTAGGGGAGGCAACCACCTCATCTGCAGTGGATTAGTGCATTGGACCTTTGAAATCCCCAAATTTTGGCATTCTCGGCATACACAAGAAAATACACTAAACACGGGAAAACTCCATAGAGAACACTGTTCACCGGAATTCAAATGCTCATAAATGCGTAGTATATCCCTATCGGGTCCACCTGAAATCGCTTATTGCAAGTCACAATGCCCATGTTTCATGGTTTTCTTTTGTATTTTAAAATACATTAAAACACTCCAAATTCCCACAAAACGGCCTTATGGTGGATTTGAAATATTATTCATTTACATTTCGGAACTCCATCAGGTCTGGATAATCACATCGCGCATATATATATGTCTATAGCCTCTCTATGTAGCTCCGATTGCGATCCACTGATATTGATGATCATGATATTGCATCGCCCGGGGTCCCGCCTTTGCCTTCTGGTATTGCTGATTGCAATCCGCCGATTTCGGAGATCGCACCATCGCATCGGCCCGGGGCCTTTACCTTGGGTATACACTACCTGCCTCTGATCTGATCATCGGAGGTCACTAATCGGGGGTGCCTTCTGCCTGACTTTAAGTCCTCCTCTGATGTGATTTTCTTCATAAAGCCTTTTAGGCTATTTTTTGAAGATTTGCCTCTTTTTTCAAAGAAACTAGGCATCTTTTGCATGTGATAACTTCTGCATCTGAAGTCTGTTTTCACCCATTCATGTTGCAGTAGATTCAAAAGAAAAAGATCTCTGCAATGGGGCTATTTTCGAGAGCAACCTGTGACTTTCATTTTCCTCTAATTTACAAAGGATTCATGCCATTTGGCACCTTTTACCTCTTATATGAAGTATTTTAGACTTAGAGGTTTATTTAGAATCCATTTTTGGATCAGTTATAGCCCAAGCTGACAAGGATATGGAAAAACCCCCGTCACCCTCAAACAAGGTAAAACCCAATGATCTTTTTTTGATTGGTGATAGATCTAAATATCATACTCCTCCTTTCCTTTTGACTTATGAAATTTTAAATAAAAATTTTCATAATTGCCTCATCGATTCAAGAGCTTCTTCAGATATCATGCCAAGATCTGTGTGTGCAAGACTTAATGTCACCCCTCAAAAGTCTGTTGTGCATATAGTCCAATTGGACAGAACAAAAGTCGAGGTTATTGGAGAAATGTTATCAGTATCAATTAGATTATCATCCAACCCAAATGTGCTACAAGTGATTGATGTCTTAGTGGCAGACATCCCTGAATTTTATGGTCTTATTTTAAGCAGGGATTGGTCTGAGAAACTACATGGATATTTCACAACCGATTGGTCACACATGTGGTTACCATATAATGTAAAACCAAATCAAATTAGATTTGATCGAGAAACATTTATGAAGCATACAGTCACTGAATTAGAAGGAGCAAACTAGCCTGTGCTTTTCACTAATAATATTATTGGAAATTATGTTGTTGAATCATTCTCTGGCTCATTCAATGCCCAAATCTCACCTTTCCTAGAAAATACTATTACTTCTAGGTTGAAAATTTTTCTCGATTAGACACTTCTAAATGTATTAATTTTAATATTAAAACTTTAAATCATTCTTTATTCTGGACTCTATACTTTGACGGTTCAAAATCAAATGATGGTGCAGGAGAAAGTTGCATTTTAATCAATCCACAAGGAGAGAAAACAAAGCTAGCTTCCAGACTCAAATTTCAATGCACGAATAATATTTTTGAATATGAATCATTGATTCAAGGCCTGTACAAAGCCATTGGATTATATGTTAAATATTTGAAGGTATATGGGGACTTTGAAATAATTGTTAAGAAAGTCAGGAACACCATCCATTGTATTTCTGGACACCTGAAACATTATCAAGCATTAGCTTAGAACCTCAATTCTCATTTCACTGCAATTAATATTTCAACAATCCCTAGGTTACAAAATGCAAGTGCTGATTTACTTGCTAATGTGGCATCTAAATTGATACCGTTAGAATAATTTAGTCCAGATAGGTTTTTGATTGAGTTGATTTTTAGGCCTTCCATTCTAGATAACATAACAAATTGGAGAGTGTTTAATGACGATATAGATATAATTGACTTTCTTTCATTAGATGGATCTTATGAAGGTCAAATCGTAGATGAACGTGAACATGATCTACAGATTGAAAATAAACAGGATGCAAATCCAATTCACAAACCTGTAGTCAAGATGGAAGATCTCTATGATTTAAAAGATAGGTTTAAAAAGATTACCAATTCAAAAACACAGAGTTCTACTCTAAGATTTGAATTGATTAATCTTGGTACACCTGATAAACCTCAAAACATAAACCTAGGTTTGGGCTTAACACTCGACGAAAGGATGTCATTCATTAAATTGCTAAGAAAATATAAAAGTGTCTTTGCCTGGGATTATTCAGATCTCAAGACATATGATACTTCTATAATGCAACATACTATACCTATGATTTCAAATGACAAACTTGTCCAATAGAAGCTTAGGAAGATCCACCCAAGCTTAGAAAGTCAAATTAAATCTGAACTCAATCAAATTCTCAAAGCCAAAATCATTTTCCCTGTTAGGCATTCAAAATGGGTTTCAAGCATGGTTCTTGTGAGAAAAAAGAATGGAGACATTAGGATTTGTATAGATTTTAGAAATTTGAATAAAGCTTGCCAAAAGGATAATTTTCCTTTGCCTACTATGGAGCATATTCTGCAATCAGTGGCAAGTTCTGAATTGATGTTTTTTCTTGATGTATTTTCAGGTTACAATCCGATTATGGTTCATCCAAATGATAGATTAAAACAACATTTAGAACCAAGTGAGGAACATATGCATATCAAAAGATGCCATTTGGATTGATTAATGTTGGTGCTACATTTCAACGTGTTATGGACATAGCTTTTAGAGGACTCATTAACAATTCAATTGTAATATATTTAGATGGCATCATTGTCTATTCTAAAAATAGAAACAACAATATTAGTCACCTAAAACAAATCTTTGAGAGATGTGAGAAATTCGACATTTCTTTGAATCCTAAAAAATCTTATTTTGCCTTGGCAGAAGATAAATTATTAGGATTTGTGGTATCTAAGAAATGAATCTATATTGATCTCGATAGGATTCAACAAATTGAAAACATTCCCGTGCCACATAGTAAAAAAATGATGCAATCATTTTTAGGACAAATTAGTTTTGTAAAAAGATTTATTCCTGATTTTTCTCAAATCGTCTTACCCCTACAGTCAATGATCCAAAAAATGCAACTTTTAAATGGGGAAAAGGTGAGAAAGTTTATTTTGAGTTGATAAAGAAAGCCATCATTGGGGCTCCTTCTTTAACAACTCCCAATTTCCTAAAACCATTCGTATTATACACATTCTCTTCTGATACCTCTTACGTGGTAGTTTTGACATAACCAAATGATCAGAACATTGAAGCAACCATTTCATTCTTTAGTTCTAAATTACAAGGTGCTGAGTTAAATTATTCAGTTATGGAGAAACAAGCCTTTACTATATTTAAAACTTTTAAACATTTCAGACCTTTCCTCTTGAAAACACACAATAAGATAATAGTCCCCTACCTCGCTGTAAGGTAGTTATTAATCCAAGAAGAAGTAGGAGAGAAGAGAGCAAGTTGGGTTACTACACTTCAGGAATATGACGTAGAAATACATCCTGCTAAAATTATTAGACGTCAAGGTTTTTGCAGAATGCTAATTGGAGCCTCTCACTTACCAACAAAGGATGATCAATCTATTGAAGTGCAATCATCTGAGGTAAGCCTCATTGACTCTGAATCACAATACGCCGATCTGATTTTTTTTTTTGAAAAATGGACATGCTCCATTATATCTCAATTATATAGCTAGACGTGCTCTAAGGCTTTAATAAAATCAGTATCAATTAATTGATAATGTGTTATTTAGAAAAAACTATGATGTTGTATTATTAAGATGTTTAGAGAAACCTGAAGCAGAAAAGGTAATGCGGGAATTACATGATGGGCCAACTGGAGGTCATTTAGGGGGAAATACCATAGCACATAAAATTATGCATGCCGGATACTATTGGCCAACCCCTTTTAAAGATGAACATGAATATGCGAGGAAATGCAAAATATGTCAAACTGCAGCAGGAAGAGAAAGGAAAGTGGCACTCTCATTGTAGCTAGTAAATATATAGCAATCATTTGAACAATGGGGGTTAGATATTATTGGTGAAATAACTGCAACCTCGCATAAGTATATTCTAACTGGAACTGATTATTTTACAAAGTTGATAGAAGCTATCCCATTAAAGGTAGTTAACACCCAAAACATTATTGATTTCATTGATCACTTTATAATTACTAGGTTTAGTCTTCCATCAGCTTTAATGTTTGATAATGCATCTTACTTTTCTAGAAATGCTATGGTAGAGTTTGCTTTGAAAAGAGGTTTTAAACTGAAATACTCAACTAACTATTATCCGCAAGGTAACGAATTAGCTGAATCAACAAACAAGACCCTGATTAGAATTATCAAACGGATTGTAGAGCAAAATCATAAGAATTGGCATAAAGCACTAATATTTTCTCTCTGGGCAGATAGAATCACTTAGAAGGCCTTAATAGGTACTTCTCCACTTGTATTAGTTTATGGGAAAGAAGCAATTCTACCCACAAACATAACAATACCATCTCTTTCTTTAGTTCAATTTATTGATGAAAACCCTTCTTCTTCTCTTCAACTTAGACATGGTCAGATCCTTAAATTAGAAGAACACACAGAGAAAGCCAAAGCAGCACATGCTCATCATCAATAGATAGTTAAAGCTTCATTTGCTATGACATCCACCAGCCAAAGAACTTTTGAAATTGGAGATCTTGTTTTAAAATGGGATAAGGCACATGAGGAAAAAGGTAAACATACCAAATTCCAAAGACTGTGTCTTGCTCCATTTCAAATCATAGAGAAATTAGGCCCATACACCTTTTTGTTACAAGATTTTTTAGGTAGAAAAGACCCTTTACCTGTAAATGGGAAAATTCTTAAAAAATAATTTTCTTAGAAGTTAAACATTAGTTTTAAAATATTAAGTTTTAGGAAAATAAAGATTGAATAGTATCTCTTTTGGCTACTCAAAATTTCAAATTTCTTATAATTTACTTGATCTTTCTCACTTCTATAAATAAGAAGAGTAAAAAAGATAATTATAAATATGATATTTAAATAAAAGTTATTTCTTTGGGAAAATTTTGAATTTACTAAAGACATTTAGTTTCTGAAAAGACTCTTGATTTTATAAAGTATATATATTTTTGTACCAATCAAGAAAAGAACCAGTAACTTAGCAAGGGTTCTCTACAAAAAGGTATCTACCAACTCTATAATTATCATCCATAACTCTTAAATGAGCCAATGATTCACCCCATCTGATAAAATTTTATTTTTTCACAATGTAATTAAAAATATTCAAAAAACTTAAAAGATAATGAGTCTCATCACGAACTTGTTTATCATGATCATAGGAAAATAATTTAGACTGATATTACCAATACTACATATCATAACAGGGTAATAGCTATTGATTAAAATAATCAAAAGACAAGGGGTCTCGTCACGAGACAGCTTGTTCAGTTTAAACTACAACCAGCGAATGACATTGTTACCATCAGGTCACCAAGCCTGGACAATGGCTTTTAAGAAATTTTTAAAGAAAAAGTACCATTAAAAAAAAAAAATTTCCAAGTAAAAGGAAATTGAATTAAATTTTGATTAAATTTTGAAATTAGGAAATCAATTTTAGATGGGAATATGAATCATTGTTAGTTAAAAGATTGTAGGTTTTAACCCCTTACAAAAATTACATACATACAAATTCTAAAACACAGAAAATAAATAATGCGACAACATAACACATAAAACACATATACACAGAGATTTTCCCTGGATCCCAAAGCTGGGACTACCAACTTGATTTTTCCTTATATTCATTTCAATGTTACAATACATATTTATACATGTCAAAGCATCCAATACCATGGGCTGAAAACCATCGCGTCCAAAACCATGTGTGAAAAATAATGCACAAAACCATAAGTAGGTCCACCCAACCTAATATAGGGTTTTCGAATCCCTGTGACTCCCCCCACTATGTAGTCGGTGCAATGGAGGGGGGGCTCCGCCCCCCTTCTAACCCCTGGGTTAACTACGTGGGCTAGTCGTGGAAAGAATATAACACAACCCAAAATTCTCCCACTTGTTGTTTTCTTTCCACAGGTGTTTTTGATACGAATAAGATCCATAGAAAGACTATCAAGAACCTTGACTATATCGAGTTGAACAAATCCTTGAAAATTCCCAAAACAGCAATCGAAAACACCCTAAACCAGTGGCTATGGCAGCTGGCATGGAACGACGAGGGCCTCGGTCAAAGCGCGTTGACCGAGGCCCATGGAGACTGTGCAGGAGGTCAAAACAGCCCCTGGAAGCCTCAGATCGGGAAAAGGAGCTGATTTTCGATGCGCAATTAGCGCGATCGTGCATCCTTGGGAAAACAGGGCTGAAATGGAGGGGCCTTAAGCACTTGATCATGTTGGGAGCCAGAGGACCACGGGCGGAAAAAGGTAAAAGCGCTAAAGTACAATGGTGGGACCCACGACCTGGAAACCGATGGTATTGATCAGGGCGCCCTTGAATGGTAAGAGGTTTTGGAGGAGAACAGAGCGATCCCACTCAGCGATCGATGCGTGGTAGTGGAGGTGAGAGAAAAACTGTCGTGATCACGCGTTATCAGTCAAGCAAGTAAACCGCGCTCAACGTACGTATGACGTTGGATCTGGAGGAGTCCGGATCGGACAACTGAGATTGTGCCCGATAGAAAGAAGCGGAATCGATAGGGAATTAAGCTGCGATTTAAGGGGATTTGGAATCCGTTGACAGCCACGGTGGAGAAAGAACGTATCCACAACATAACCGAAGAAACGAGCCGATGAAGCATGCTGACACCAGTTAGATGGGGACACGTGGCACTCCGTGAGCGCCCATGCTGACACCGAATAGGAAATACCAAGCACAACTGCAGAAGGTGAATCGATGCAGGCGGGAGAGGGACCGAACAGGCATAGGGGTCGAATGGTTAAAGCCATGAATGGAGACAGTCAAATGGAGTGGGAGGATTTGGAGAGAAGGAGACATACAGTCGAATTCGAAAGAGAGGTAGTGAACAGTGAACCCTGAGAGGAGGACTGAACACAAAGAACAGTAAAGCCAAGCAGAGGAGACAGAGGGCCAAGCTTACCACAGGCAGCGTCGAGCACCAGAGAGCTTGAAGATTCAAGCCTTCCCATAGAGGAATCTATCCGGACTTAGCATCACAGTTGGCTCTTTCCACTGTAGACCAAGGGTCACAGAGCTGGTAGGAAGAAAAAGAGTCTGTGAACTCCGCGTGGCTTGGGGAATCCAAGAAACACCCTACCAAGCAAAATCTGCTTCAAGAGAACTCACATTGAGTCCTTGTATTGTAATTTCTCTGCTATAAGACACAATAAAACAAGGCCACCACTGAAGCTGGACCGGAGACATAGCCCTGGAGAATAGCGTGAACTCCTTATTAAAAATTGTTTGTGTCTTTGTGTTTCTTACTGTATTTCTCTGCTGTCTTTCCTCTTATTTCTATGTATTGGCAATTTGATCGATCTGTTGCTTAAATAACATAGAACACACACCATCACATGAGTCTGTAATACCTTTTTGTTTAATAAATATTTAACTGAGGTCACTCATAGGGTGATTATCGGATCAAGTGGTATCAGAGCTCTAGGCTGTAAGGTTAGACAAGCTTGTGATGGTTTAGCTGTGAATGCTCACTAGATCAAAGCTCAAATTAGGAGAAGGAGAGTTGGTGGAAACTAATCCTGAAATTGGGAGAGTCTATTCTCGGAAGACAATGTCAGAAGAAGGTTCTATAGGGATAGACCCACAATTCATAGAAAGTTTCCTAGCTATAAAGTCCATGGTAGAAGAAATGTATAGGGACTTTAGAAAGCATAAGGATGAGGATTCATCAGGCTCTAAACAAGATAAAGAAGAAGATGAATCTCATTCCCATAACCACTCAAAAGGAAAGGGAAAAGAAGAAAGCTTCCCTACACCTCCTAGTAGCCCTGTGCATAATAAGAAAGCATCCTTGATTATACTGGATGTAAAATTTGATTTGCCTATATATGATGGAGAGCTAAATGATGAAAAGTTGGACAATTGGATTAGAAAAATTGATGTGTATTGCAGAGTACAAAACATAGACTCGGACAAGAGTAAGATTCAGCTCGCAAGCCTATGCCTAAGAGGCACTTCCTTGGTTTGGTGGGAAGGCAAAACCCAAGATGATATGAAGAGGCATGGTAAGACCATCTCTGTATGGAGTGAATTTGTTGCTACAATCAAAAAGCAGTTCTATCCATTGGTCTACATGCAACAAGCCATGATGAGTTGGCAAACTCTTCAGCAGTTGAAAGGGAAAAGTGTGCAAGGGTATACTCAAGAATTTAGAAAAAGAGCATTGATGTTGGGTATCTCATTAGACTCACCAGAAACTCTTTTGAAGTACATTGGTGGTCTACA
>APFE031559951.1:55057-95176 GCA_000404065.3 Pinus taeda | reverse complement strand
GTGGTTCAGTGGAGGAGAGCAATGCTAGATAGCTTGAAGCTTCTGAAATGGTTCTTCTTGTTTGTACACCTGCCTCTTTCTGCCCCAAAATTTGAGATTCTGGATGATTCTTTTGAAAGTATCTAGATGGAGTCTTTTCTTATATCCTTATATGTTCTTTTGGTGCCTCATGGGTTTCTTCTTCGTCATGAATCTGATTTGATGTTGACGGATAGTCTTCACCATCTTCAAAATCTTCAGATTTTACCTGCCTAGGAGTGTTTCCTTCTTCATCAACCACTACATCAATGCTTTCAACAATTTTACCAAGTCTTTTATTGTAACATTTGTAAGCTTTGTTGTGGGGAGAGTAGCCAAGTAAAATGCTTTCATTTGCTCTAGGCTCAAACTTGCCAAGATTTTCATCAGTCCTTTTAATGTAGCATTTGCTTCCAAAAACTTTGAAGTACTTCACCATGAGAGTCTTATCATACCAAACTTCATGAGGAGTCTGAGTGTTGTTTACCAGGATGTTTTTCTTGTTGAGAATAGTAACAGCGGCAAATGCAGCTTCACCCCAGAAGGTTGTGGGAGTTCCAGACTCATCAAGCATAGCACGAGCCATTTGTTGAACCGTTCTATTCATCCTTTCCACTACTCCATTTTGCTGAGGAGTCCTTGCAACAGAAAATTCCCTTCTTATTCCATGTTCTTCACAAAAATTGAAAAATTCCTCTGAGGTAAATTCCCCTCCTCGATCAAATCTGAGGCATTTGATTCTGCGATCTGATTCATTTTCAACCAAAGCTTTGAATGACTTGAAATTTTCGAAAGCTTCATCTTTATACTTCATGAGTCCTATCCAACACATCCTTGAAAAATCGTCAATGAACAATATGAAATACTCTTCTCCTCGAGGTGACCTCTTCCTATTTGGACCACATATATCGGTGTGGACAAGTTCAAGTGGCCTGCTAGCTGATCCTTCCTTCTCTGGGCAATTAGTTCTGGTTTGCTTACCAAATTGACATGATTTGCATATTGTATTGTCTGGAATTCTAATGCCAGGAAGATCACGAACTGCCTAATATTTGCATGCTTTCCTAATCTGAGAGAAGCTAAGATGCCCAAGTCTTTTGTGCCATAGCCAGTGTTCATCATTCTTGCTTAAATAACATTGTTGTTGTTCTCTCTTGAGAACGTATAAGTTATTTGGAGTTCTTATGCCTCTGATCACTATTTTTGTTGTATCAAGCTCACGAAAAATACATCCATTTGATCAAAATATTACCTCAGTTCCTTGATCACACATCTAACTGACACTCAATAGATTATGTTTTAAGCCATCAACATACATAACATTTCCAGCCTTGAACTTTTCTTTCAAACGAACAAATCCTTTACCTTTTATGAATGCAGGGGTGTCATTTCCAAATGAGACCTTCTTTTCCTTTTCTAAGGCACTATATGACTGAAGTTTTTCCTTATTACCTATCATATGTTTCAAGCATCCACTATCGATGTGCCATTGATTTTCCTATCCTTCCGCATATAAGGCTATCCCACATTTTTCGGGTTGTGTTTCTTTCTTTTTCCATGTTTTGGAACTTAATGAAGGTTGCTCCTTCTGAGTTGTTTGCTGAAACGTGCTTCTGCATTCAAAGTCTTCAAGACCAAAGTTGTTACAGATAGAACATTCTATTTCATTTTCAAGAGCAGAGAAGTAATTGTAGGTTTTTTTCATGATTCCTATCATTCTCCTTTGTTTTTGAGCTTCCCTAGTCATGATGGTCTTATAGGAAACACATTGAGTAGCTTTATGATCAAAGTTATGACAAGAGAAACATTGGCCATTGAAAAAAATTCTTGCAATTATCAAATCTACCAACCATATGATTGTAGTTTCCATCCATTCTTGAGCCAAATTGAGAATGATTTACCTGTGGTCGGTTGAGGCTTCTGTTCATCCTTGACGTGGATTGTCCCCAATTTATTTGATATTCTTTTATCATTCTTGAAGCAAATTGTCCCTGATTTCCCTGGTGATCTACATTATACTTTTGTTGTTGATTGTCAACTTGTTCACTTCTCCTTGCTGCATCAAGATAACTTTTGGAGGTGTATGGCTTTTGCGCTTGCTTCTAAGCTTGAGATTCTTCTTTGGAATATCCAAGACCAATCTTGATTAGAGGAGAACGCAGCACTTTGATAATCTCATCTAGAGTTTCAGACCCTTTAGCAAATCTGAGATTGAGGGATTTTGTTTTCTCAATTTCTTTTCTAATTCCCACAATTTCACATTCTAACCCTTCATTGTGTTTATGTTTTTCAGCAAGTTGGAATGTTAGAGTATCTATAATCATATTCTTTTCCTCTAAACAAACTTTAAGTTTATAAATTTCTTCATAAAGACCTTCATTTATAGCATCCAAGAAATCATCAACTTCAAAAGCCATCAAAAGTCTATCATCATTACCTTGTTCATCCTCATCACTATTTGACAATCCATCACTGTCTTCATGCGTGTAATAGCTCTTCTTATTCTGTTTTCTGTTCCATCTAACAGGTTCCTTACCTTTGTCTAGTTTATCTTTATGAGGACATTTTGCAGCATAATGACCGACTCTTCCACAAGCAAAGCAATTGAAAGGCAGCTTACCTCTAAATCTACCAGTTCCCCGTTGAAGGTTCTTGACAAAATTTGATTCTTCCTTTTCTTCTGACATATGTCCTAACTCATAGTAATCTCCTTTTCCTGAAGCCTTGAATGCAGCTTCTCTCCTATCTGATGGTCCTCCTTTTCTCATTTCGTAAGCAGTTAGAATTCCGTGCAGTTGTGACATGGTAAGGTTCTGTAGATTCTGCTTTTCTTCTATGGCATAAACTTTTGAATCAAACTTGGGAGACAAAGATCTTAGAACCTTTTCAACCACAACAACTTCTTTTATTTCTTCACCCAAGTTTTTCATACAATTTACGATCTCATCTATACGTAGGAAATATCTAGCCACACTTTCATCATTATACATTCTGAGACTTTCATATTGAATTCTAAGAGTTTGTAATTTTGCTCATTTTACCTGTTCATCTCCTTCATAGCTCAGAACGATCTTGTCCCATATTTCTTTTGCGCTTTTGACTTGCATAACCTTGATGAATTCTGATTGAGATAGACTTCCTAATAGAGTATTGACAGCTTTTGCATTTGTTTCATACTGCTTCTTACCAGCTGCATCTGTAGGAGTTGCTGATGGAAATGTGTATCCTGTTTCCACAATATCCCAAACTTCTGTACCAAGAGATTGAAGATAGGCAGTGATTCTTACCTTCCAATAGACGAAGTTGCTCCCATCAAAAAATCGGTGGCCTGATAGATGCTTCCTCTTCGTAGTAGCTCATGATGATAGATCTTCCTTCAAGCAATCAAGCTTTTCCTGAAGGACCTGCTCTGATACCAATTGTTGAAAATAACACTGAGAGGGGGGTGAATCAGTATTATCAAATTCTTTTCAATTTATACAACCATTTGCAGATCTACCTAATGAAACTTGCGCATACCTTTCAGAGTTATAATTTAATTTATTCTTTAGATATTAATCGGTGTGTCAGAACCATATAAAAATAAACATGAACAGGAAAAATAGAGCAGACAGTCACACCAAAGAACACAAGATATAAGGTGGAAACCCAATGTGGGTGAAAACCACCTGCTGCAATATGTCTCTATCTTCTTTCAATTAGAAACTTCTTTTTACAATCATTCTATACTGGTGCAGTCTTATACCAGCACGCAGGCTTCAACCTGCAGAAGGCTACAACCTTCTCTCTTTCTGCAGACTCTCCTGGAAGGGAGCTACAACCCCCTTAGCTCTTGTACTAGTACGTAGGTGCTAACCTACTGAAGGCTTCAACCATCTCTTTTCTTCCAGGGACCTCGTTTCATAAATTTTCATACTGGATCCATGAGTATCAATCAAACATCAAATAGATCTGCAATCAACCAACTTCCTTTTACAAATACTGAATCAATAATTTCTCAACACATAGCAACCAGACACCTATTCATAACCCTGAACACTGCAGTAATAGACAAAAGCAGCTAAAACATATTTTAAGAAAAGTCCGCAAATTCACCAATAGAAACCTGCAGATATCCGCACCTCCACTGTGTCGAGCCTGAGGGTCTCCACACCTGCGTCGTTCTCGAACCTGCAGACCTCCGCACCTACACCATATGTAGCCTGCGGACCGCCACACCTGCGCTGTATGTAGCCTATGGACCATCACACATGCGCTGTGTCGACCCTGCGGACCTCCGCACCTGCACTGTGTCTAGCCTGCGAACCTCTGGGTATAGATAATTTTTCACACTTCAATTATACCCCAAACTATCAAATTTACAGATCTGATCATGCTCCAAGGAGATCTCGACCCATCAGTAGATCAGTCTTGTAATGCTCAGGTTTCTCCTTGATTCAAGTCTAGCTATAACTCACCAACCGATCACCAGAATTTCAGATCTTTCTCTTCTTAAGATATTCAACCCATCTGTCCAGCCAAATGATCTCCTTTCCTTTTTATAGTCTACGCCTTTCTCAAACCATGGTCCAAAACCATAGAGATCCAATACTAGGGACCCAAAACCTGGGTTCAATACTTTAGATGCAAAAACCACGGACCAAAACCATAGGATAAAAAATGTCGGACTAAATACCATGGACCAACCCACGTGCGTGCATTTCTCTCTACATGAAAGTGCGTGTATTTTACGTCCGCACTTTTTGTTAGGTACACCTACGAACATGTCCGCACTTTTTTGTCAACGCACCTGCGGATCCTGTCGATGACTGCAGCTTTGTGAATCAGGAACCTACGGATCTCTCATTTTCTACTATTTTGAGAGCCTGAACTTGTGATCTTCTACTTGAGTGAGTTGCCATCAAGGACAACACTTATGTCATCAAGCCAAACCTATGCCAAACCTGTGTCATAATGCCAACATCTACCAGTCATCGTGGAATTTTGATAATGTTCATTCTTGGTAGGAGTAATGAACTTCCCTGTTCCTTCGAAGTTTGTCTTATCATTCTTCTTCAATTTTGTTCTTATTTTGATCTTGTATTTAGAATGTTCATAGCAATATTTGGTCTTCTTGATGGTTTCTTCTAATGTTTGTGGCTTAATAAATTTCATTCTATCTCGACAAACCTGTGGTAACCTATTGAGGTACCTTTGAATGTTTATCTTCTCATATTTGATATATGGTACATACCTCAACAACTCCAGAAGTTTGTTAATGTGCTCATCATAAGTTAATTGTCCAAATTTTAGTTCATGAAATTCCTTGGCCTTTCTATCGTAGTACCTTTCAGATAGGTACTTCTCCAGGAAATATCTCTATAATCTTCTATAGGATATATATTTCTCTATAGTGTCCTTAACATTCTGCTAGTCTTCCCACCAGATATCATTTTTTCCTTTCAAGGTGAAAATAGTTGCTCATGCCTTCGTGTTCTCATAGTAGTTATGCACCCTTAAGTAATTCTACATTCCCAACAACCATGCCTTTGCCTCTTTAGCCTTCTTTATCTTTGCATCAAAGGTAGGGCACTTTGCTTTCTTGAACTCTTCTGGCATTGAGTTCTTCTTTCTTATCCTCTGACAATGATGTCTCTTAATTGTAAAATTTTATGACTTGTCAAGGTTGCTTGAATATCTTTCTAGAGTGCTAAGTAGAATTTTTCCTCTCACTGTGCCTTTATCTTCTTGTCTATATCTTTTCCTTTACTTGTTGCTTCTTTCCCTATTGGTTTCCAATTTTTCCTTTTGGACCTTTGATGGGCTAGATTTGGACTTGTGCCTACCTAGATAACTAGCACTGAGCTCTAGTTGTTTTCTCCTTTCCAAGTCTAATATGGTCAGTATTATTACTGCAATTACCTCTACTTTCCTTTCTTGTGCTCTAATAATATTTTATTTGTCTATTTTGTAGCTCCTCATCTCAATTCTTAAATTTCTAAGGGTTTCCATCCAAACAAGAGAGTCTTCCTATATTTTTTTCCCAACTAAGACTTCTTCTTTACCATGTTCGGATTTATTGGTGTTGTACTGTAACATTTTGCTATTCATTTCTAGATTTTCTACTATTCCTTGATATCTTCTTATGTGATGTTACAGACACATAATTTTTAGTCGAATCAAAACACAAATAGACATTTTTAACCATCATTTTTGCATATTTGTAACAAGCATGGTAACATGAAACAAACTTATACATCAAATATTAGGTTAGTATGTAGACTAATTATCAAAATAACATATTAGTAATCTGTCAAGCCAATATTCATATCAATTGTAATTTAAAAAAAATAAAAATAAGTTCAACTAGTGAGACATGTCCAGGGGGATTTAACTTCTGATCACTTAGATACACAAGGGCTTGTCAACATAGTTTTTTCCAATTGTGCTACCACTTGTAAACCAATTGTAATTTAAAATAAACATGCATATATCATCTATATATATATATATATATATATATATATATATATATAGATATAGATATATATATAGTAATGAAACTAGCAAGTTAAATGTGTATCCAGTGCATGTGTGTATGAGCCTGCTTAGGTCCATTGTTGAACCTTTTCTGTAATACCACTTTGTAATTCTCCCTCCCACGACATTGGACTAGGGGTTGTGGAAGGTGTTGCTTTTAACTTACCCAATCTCCAAAGTCTCATTATGGGGATGGGGTTACAATTTTTCTTCTTTGCCAAAGTTTACATAATTAAATTTGGATAACACCATTACAGCCATCTTGTCAAGAGCCTTTTGATGATACAAACTTTAACTCAATCTTATTTATGCATTGAAATTTATGCCCTTTGAAAATTGACCTATTAGGTAGTGCCATGTGGCACCAATTAAAGTCCTCCCAACCCCTCATAACCAAACAAACACGAATATCAACTTTAGTAACATTGTTGATACATTCATTTCCTTAATACATTGCAATACCATTTACCATTTACAATGCAACATATGTACAAGTGAATATACTTATATGATTAATTTAAATGACTAGAAACTGAGGGAGAGACTTCAAATATCCACCCAACCATAGGACAGCTACACCATAGTATTTCTTATAGTTGGCCACCCTCGATCTAGATCCACAATTTGAGTGGATGCTTTCTCAAGGTTTCAGGCAAGGCTCAACTTGGGTATTGCTCGGTTCTAAGAGTGCACGTTCACATTCTAGATGGTTTATCAACTATGTTTTTAAAGTAAGCACTACAGGAGTCTAGAGGTCATTGTTTGGGTGGTTTATCAATTTACTTAGCAGGCACTAAGTGGTTTATCAGCTTTCTCAACAAGAACTTAGTTGTTTATCAACCCTTTTAAGTAAGCAATCGAGTGGATTGTTACCTTGCCTAGTGGTTTATCTACCTCATAGCAAGAACTTGAGTGGTTTACCAACTCTTACAACAAGAACTCATAGCCTAACCCTTCATTGATACTCCCACTAACCATTCAAGCTTTGACACCATAATTTAATGGCCTAGCATACCAATATTGGGGAATCACACCCCAACAATCTTAGAAAAATCTCAATGGCATGTCCTACTTACTCTTGTGCTCATGTTTGTCCCCTCTCATCAAGAGTTCTATCTCTCTGACAATTTTTCTTGCACTCCCATTTTTCCCTTAAGATCCTCATCTCCTTTGGTACTATACAACGTCCATTCACCCATGTAATGGGAAAACAAAAAACTCACGAACTTCTTTTGACCAATCATTTCCTTCCAATCATTGGGTGGTGGAGTGTTCTGTTACACCAACCTTGATCTGGATCTTGGGGGGATCTAAAAAAATAATTAAAATAAATAAATAAATAAAATATAATATAATAATATAATATATATATAATATATATATATATATATATATATATATATATAATAAAAATAGAGAATAATTTTAAAAGATACATTGGATGGAAAAAATGTCCTTTTACAAAATGTGACTTGTTACTTATAGTATTTTTTAGTTACAATACCACAGGTAAATTCAATGGGTGGGAAAATACAATGGGTGAATGAATACCATGGGCATATGTCACCTACAATACCATGGGTGGATGCCACTTTCCATCCGAATCATTCCTCCCTCCCTAAGAAGAAATGGTCCCCATTGCATGAAGTTCCCTTATGATAATCCTTTGTTGAATATGAAGAGACACTTAAGAGAAGGGTTTTATGTGGTTAACCCATAACCATGATGAACAAAGATCCAAGGATAGAGATACCCTGTAATGCTTGTGACCAACTGTGATACTGACAATGTGTGGCATAGAAAATGGAATTCGATGAAGTGTGGGTTTGTGGATGACCCATAACCATGGAAAATGAATATTTGAGGATAGATATGTGTTGTAATGCTGGTGACCAACAGTGATACTAACAATGTGTGGCCTAGCAAATAGACTTTGATGACAACAATTTTGTGTGCATGACCCATAACTCTGATGCTAACTATTGATGAAGTCGCAAGTGCCTAAATAGCCTGGGGTGAGAGGGAATGTCTCCAAAGAACCCAAGCCTGATGCTGCTATGCTAAAATTGATTAATGTGAAGCAGATGCCTACTAAAGCAGGGTGGGAAGCCACGGCTCCAAAGGGAACCCACTCTAAATGTTGTTCCAGATATAAAAACTAATTTAAAATGGTCATAACTTGGCCAATATAACTGAGAATCTTTATTATAACTTGTTTTTGGAAACAGAATGACCATTATGCCTCTTCCCATGTGATTGAAATCTCTGTCTGGACACTTTGGAAACTCATACTTATGCTGCTATTGTCCCGCTGTCACAAAAGTTCTGAAAAATAGCTAATTTTAAATCAACGATATCTCCCTCATCTGAACTTTGATTCAACCAATTTGCATTTTGAAATTGAATGATTTTTCAAGAGGATCTCAAATCTGCAATCATTTTTCTGAAATTCTGCACAAAAACTACAAAAAATGATAGGAGAATTGTTGTCCATGAATTGTCGTTAGAAAAAATTGTGCAACATAGTTTATTTGAAATCAGCGATATCTCCCTCATCCAGACTCTAATTCGGCCAAAAAAATTTTTGAATTTAGGTATTTTTTTTCAAGGAATCCATATATGTTATTTTTTTACCAAAAGTTTCAAATCTGATCTACAAACTTGTTGCCCAAGTAATTCCTGTAAAAAAAATTAAAAAAACAAATGTATTCCCGCTTTGCCCAAGAAAGTGCTCTATGGAGGTGGTATCACGTGCATGAATTTTGTTGAAGATTGATGCAAAACTTTGAACCTGAAATATGCATCAAACCTTCATTCTCATGGAGCCATAACCTGAATCTGATACCATTGATCTGGATCTTAGGAGAAGCCCCCAAGATCTAAAAAATTGAAATGGATCTTATGGGGGAGGCCCCAAAGATTTCAAAAATTGAGATGCGAGAGATAAAAAAATAAAAAATAAAACAAACAAACAAACAACAACAACAACAACAACAACAAAAAACAAAAATAAAAACAAAAAAAAGAGAGGACACACAGTAAATAAAACCACAAAGAATATTTTTTTATTAAAATAGAGAATAATTGTAAAAACTACATTGTGACGACAATCTGTCCTTTTACAAAATGTGACTTGTTACTTATAGTCTTTTTTTAGTTACAATACCGTGGGTAAATTCCATGGGTGGGTAAATACCATGGGTGAATGAATACCATGGGTAGATGTCACTTACAATACCATGGGTGGATGCCACTTACAATACCATGGGTATAATCCATGGGTGGATGAATACCATGGGTGGATAAATACAATGGGTGAATGAATACCATGGGTAGATGTCAATTTCCATTCGGATCAAACTCACACCACCCTCTTTCCACTTTTCCTCTCCCTCTCAGAGCATGGATCTATGTGTCCCTCTCCTCAAGCCAACCAATTGGATTGTCATAAACAATTTTTTCATAAGTACATAATGTCTTATCCAACCATCCTCTCCTCAAGCCAACCAATTGGATTGTCATAATCATTTTTTTCATAAGTATATAATGTCTTATCCAACCATGTTTTCTACATTTGCATTACACAACCAATACTTATCATTACAAAGATAGGGATTAACAAAAGGGATGTTACAAGTAAAATTATTAAATAAAATATTACAAAAAAGACAATAGGTGTTGGAGGGGTTCTTATTAACCTTACGGAGATCAAAATGTACACATATGCATGTATCCTAAAGGTAATTACAAATAATGCAGCAAAACCGTATGCATTGTTTCCAGAACTTAAACTCATAAATAACATCAAAGTTCCTAGATTCATAGTTCTTTGAGACTCTTTTGTTAGCAATAGACTTCCTCTCCAAAACATAGCCTCATAATAATATCATTTGGCATACATCATTAGCTTGAATTAGTCTCAAAAACAAAAAAATTTCAAACCTCTCCTTTGTCCAAATCCCTCAACATTAGAACCAGGAAGCATATCAATTAGATAATTTGGTAATAAATTTTAAAAATAGGAATTATGGGATATGTTACTTATTAATATTTTTTTAATAAATTAATAAACTAATATCATTATTTTAATAAGTAACATATCCCATAATTCTAAAGTTTATGAACAACATATCCCATAATTTAACTATCATTCACAATTATGATGTCAAGATCACGAAAAGGAACAATCATATGGTGGCATCACAATAGGTTCTTAATGGGGGACAATTGATAAGACTCCCCCACCATCTTCACACAATCAATGTTATGGCCACCCACAGTTATGATCCTTAGTTTGTGCTCTGAGATGAGGAATTCGAGATTAATTTCATAGCTTGCAAATGTATTTGTTATCTCCCATAGTCACTCACCTCTAGTGAAATCAATTTTTGACGTAGCTTCATTCTGTCTCAAGGAATCGACGTGATCCATATCCATCCAAAATTGAATGCTCAATTCCCTTTATTATCTAGGTTGATTTTGTCAAGTATTATTGATCGTCCTCCTCCATAGTTTCACCTGGTTTTCAATTTAATTTTCTCTCCCCTTTTCACCACCCCCTATGAATTTTTGAGTCAATTTTATGTATCTCTAACTGAATTGGCAAAGAGGTACTCCTAATAGCTTGGGATTTTGATAATTCTTCTACCCTCTCATCGGGCTCTTCATCTCAAGGCTCAAGCACCATCCTCCCTTGGAATTATACAATGATTCTTATTTGGGCCAAAAAAAGTTATTAGCACCCAAATATGAACTGTATAGAGCTTCGAAGAATGTGACCATTGTTGGAGAGCCATGAGGCCATAATCAAGGAATTAGAATAACAATTTAGGAACTAAGATGACAAGCTCCAGGTAGAAGATAGTGAAATCCATTCTCAAAAGTTGGAACTCATGACAAACAAAGTGGCCATGAGTTCCTTGGTATTCTAGAATAAAAGTGTTTTGATGTTAGAGAAGGAGGTTCATGCAATTTAGCATTATATGGCATGTCTCTCCTCTTAGACCTCTACCCCTCTTACTTCCCCTACTCTTAGGTCTATTATCATGTACAAGCATGTCAAAGAAAACTTGAAAACATATCTAGCTAACAATAAGGACTAGCATAATAAGGGTTTCTCATTGCCAT
Source organism: Pinus taeda (assembly GCA_000404065.3). Classification (NCBI taxonomy): domain Eukaryota; kingdom Viridiplantae; phylum Streptophyta; class Pinopsida; order Pinales; family Pinaceae; genus Pinus; species Pinus taeda. The sequence goes on along the minus strand of APFE031559951.1, from coordinate 83,512 downwards.
ATAAACGTTTTATAGGAGAGCTATCAACTAAACAACCAAGGAGAAAACATTAAATGAGTGACTGGCCTCTATCATTTCAATTTTTTAATGTACTATTACATTTTCTTATATTCTAAAATACTTTTGTAGAATATATATAACTAGGCTATCTATCACTAAGCCACATTGGGAACATTCTAACAAAAATTTATGTGGATAGTAATATCTCTCCAAGGAAGGAATCTAATTTTATATTTTTTCTACAACAAACCATTATTAAAATTCTTATTAACATAAATCTATTTCTAGGAGAATATACCAAGGTGACACCCTCTCCCCCTTCCTCTTCATCCTTGTCACTAAGGGCTTGGTAGGGTGCTTAAAGTAACAATTTCAAAATGAAAAATTAAGTACCTTTGTATATTTGAGCAAGATATGATTATATCACACAAACAATTCATGGATCACACCATGTACATGGGCACACCCATGATCCAAGAAGCACGAGAAATTTCACAAGTGTTGGAAGACTTCTCTCTTGCATTATGCCTTGGAAATAAAAAAATCCAAATTTCAAATCTTCTTCTTTAGCACTCCAATAGCTAACTCATATCATTATAGCTTTGGGTATCCAAATTAGTAAGCTACGTGAAAAATAGCTCAGATCCACCCTCACGGATAACTCTCTCAAGCAAAGCATTTGGGAAGATCTCATCCAGTAAATTCAATAAGAAAATGGCCAATTGGACGTTCCACTCTCTCAACTTGGCGGACTGACTTGTCCTACTCCAATCAATCCTTTATGAATTTCCAATCTATCTATTCTTTGTGATCATGGCACCCTCTTGCATTCTTAATGCAATTCACAATATACAACAGTCCTTTCTCTCAAGTCGCTTAGGACAAGCTATGTAAACCCAAAATTTGAGGTGGTCTTCAGTTGGAAGACCCATCAATCATGGCCATAGTGTCAAGAGCCAAAATTTGGTGGAAGTGGATGTAAGGGGGGAATATTTATGGAAGGACATATGGCTTCAAAAATATGCTAAATAGGTTCTAACTCAACAACTCATCCATAGCCCCTTTAGACAACAAGGATCCTCCATATGGAACGTGGCATAAAAAGGGATGCACCTAATTCAACAATGTTTCTTTTAAGAGATCCACAATGGTGAATCATCCTATTATGGGATGGTCATGGGAAAAATTTCCCAAAATTCATGTCCAAAATTATCTCAAACTTCTTCGCCTCTCAGTGCATAAAGTAAAAAAGACTATCAGAACAAAAACTCCCACCTCCATGTGGAGATAATGGTTGGCACTGATAGAGTGGCATCCCAAAATGCACTGTGGATATCATGGACTACATTCTAGTATAATATACAATAAAATCACATCACAATATCCACTCAAGAGGATAAACTCAGAGGGGGATGTAGTTCTAATGGATAATTCTCAATTAAAGAGGTTTACTACCTAGAGGCTAAAATAAATGATAGCCCAAAATCCACTATATGGAGTAGCATGTCTAAATGGAAAATATGGCCAAAAGTTTCATTATTTCTTTGGTTCCTTGTACAAGGGAATACACTAACTTAGGATAGCATTCAAAAAATAAACTTCATGCCCCCCCTCCCCCCCCCCCCCCCCCCCCCCCAAGATGTCACATGTTCTACTTTGACTCAAAAAATTTAGATAACCTAGTCAATGGCTTCTCTTACACTTGCCATCTATGGAAATCCCTTGATAGTGACAATAATCACTCTGATTGGGATCCCTCAAACATTCCTTAAACTAAGGAAAATTGTAGGGATCAAGTTTTTAACAAAACCATACTAAATAGAATTTGGGTACCCTTTCCAATATTTATTTTATGGTATGGAAAGAAAGGAATCAGCGTATATTTAAAAATCGCTCTCTCCCCAAATATTAGTTATAGCTCCTCATTAGATGGAAAATTCAAGAAATAATAGTAATGAAAATTTGGGAATATTAGGGATAGTAGACTATAGGAGTAGAGTAACTCATTCTATAGAGTTAGTAATTACATTTGGGCACTCTCGTGCCTCCCACAACCATCCCTAGATTCACATCAATACTAGTAGTTTGGACTCCTCCAACTAAAAATTTCTTGAAACTCAACTTTGATGGGGCATCTAAAGGAAGCATAGGCATGAAAATATTTGGGGGCATCTTTAGGGATCACTTAGGCTTACCCCTTTATCTCTACTTTGGATATATGGGGCACAATAGCAACATTATGTGATTGAATTAAAATATCTAGAAGAGGGGATAAATATTGGAACAAAGAAAGGATATTACAAACTCATTATTAAAGGAGGTTCAAAAATAATCATTTCCATGATATCTAAAATCCTCAATGGATACCCTCTATCAAATATCCCCCAAATCTAGTGGCTTGAAAGTGTACCTCTATTAGTGGCCTCCCTCATCATGACCATCCAAGTAATCATCTCCTCCCACATTTTTCAAACAAGGAATAGAATTTCTAATAAGCTAGCCAACAAAGGATGCTCAAATAAGGTTTTCTTTCTCTCTTCCCCTTGAAACTCCATCCCTAACTATTCTTTCAAGTAATAATGTCAACTCCTAATGTAGCAATACCCACAATCCCCATATGGGGTGACTATGCAAACAAAAGGGGGAGGTGGATTTTTTCATCATCCCACCAATCCACACACCAACAGGATGTGGAAACACACCCCTTCAAGGTCCTAATTAAGAAATACAGTTCATATGGGATGTTGCCATAGTCCACCATCTAGAGGTTCTGCAGGGAATTCAAATTTTAGATATATCACCTGCGCAAAGGGATAGTTTAGTGGATTTTTAGTTGGATTTCACATTTTATAATATAGCTCTCATGGATTTGTTAGACCATCATAGTCCCCTCACCTGCATGACATTCAATGGGAATTTAGTTAAGGTTTCACATGTGGGGGCAGGATACACATAGCTTATCCTGGTTCGAAGTGGAGCATAAGTAAATGTTATCAGAACCCTAATTATCCTTTACTTTAAGCTTTCAGAAGCATGCAACTGGATCCTCATATTCAGCCTATTGCAATGGACTTTTAGCGATTTCTAACGAACGACTAACCTAAAGAATAGGTAGGAAAATTTGGCAAAGCCTAGCTATTTATGTATCCCGTACTATAGGAAATATCCTCCCTCTCTGAACTCTCTTTCTCTAATAGACTAATTCATAACTCTAGTAAGTGGTACTCCACCCCTTCAACAGTGAAATCCAGAAGTAAGTTGTATCCTTCCAAGGGAGCTACCTCCAGATCATGGCGGTCTAGGAGTGACAAGGTATGATGTGATTTTTTGGTTGTTCGTCGTCACCTCGACTTTTTAGTTTGTCCCAAACACTGTCACTAAAAATATTATAGTTGTATGGGTAGCTCATGTTCAAAGTGATATCCAAGGTATTTTGGGGTTGAGACATTTCTCCTCCACATTCTTAGAGTTTCTTACTCCTGCCACAGTTCTCTCCTCCTCCTGGTATTTAGCCATGCCCAGACAAAGGGACATAGTGCATCGAGGAGTATCATATTACCAAGAAGGAGGCCACTCGAAATCCTAGACTTAAGATGAAAATTGAACCATGTCTTATAAAGACTTGACCCCCTGAACCAATTCAACTGGAGATCACACAAATGTAAAGGGAACTTTCCAATGAAAGACAAAAACTTACATCCATAAAGGTTCTTGTTGAATTGGAAGATGGGTTCCTGATGTAGGTCACACCAAAGGCTGGTATAATTAATATATGTAAACCATGAACATCTATTTACATCTCAATTTTATCTTGGTGAGGTTGCTTCTAGATAGGAATCAAATCAAGGAATATATTATCATGACTCTAAATAAAATGCCATGACATTTGATTGCAATGTACCGTACGCTTGCGAGAAGTGAAAGGCAGATGGGAACTCCTCTTGATCCTATCTTATCCCTAGGTAGTAATAAGGAACCCATCCCTTTTGAAGTAAATAATTCAAAAAAATAGGCATGTATGATCATATACTCCTTTGCTCTTAGTTTTATCTATGTTTTATTGTGAAAATTTTTAGGATGAAAAAGGCCCTTGTGGTCAAACAATTAGAATTTACATTTTTTCTTCCACAACTATAAACTCTTTCTTACACAATTTTTTCATTCACTCAGTTATAAAATTCTTAATTGTGCTAATATGCATATCTATTTTGGAATAGGGCTTCTAGAATTTTAATAAAATTATAAATAATTAATAAATTGATGGTAGGGATTTAACCTTTATGATATATCCATAGAATATTTTCAGTAATAGTTAGCGTATATGGTTGAGATTTATATAAAAGGTAGTTGTGCCCTTTCTAGTTTTCAATTGAAAAAAAAAAAAAAAAAACAACAACAACAACAAGCAGCATTACATCAAATGAGAATTACATAAACCAAAAAATATTTGCTACTAGTTTCCTCGAAGGGAAACTAGACTAGTAACATAAGTTCAAAGTCTTGGGCTTGCTAAGACCTTGTCTAGCTAGAGCTTATTGTAAATAGAAACTTATAAATAAAGGTTGGTTGTGCTAGACCTTGACATACATTGACATGAGAAGAAAAAAAATTATTAGTGTTCCAAGCAAAAAACCAATAATTCATTACAACTATTGGGTACAATTTCTAGGCATCCACATTGGATGGTCACTACTGCCATCTGAGGAGAATGATATGTTGGCTAATCTCCTTGCTAGAATGGTCAATTTGTGGTCTATATTGCCAGTTTTTTCTTCTAGCTCTGCCAATTTGATAGAATTATCCTATTGAGTCCTATTTTACCTCCCTATGTGGCCTAAAATATTCAAATGGTGTTTAACCTTGTGCCATATGCATGCCATGATCGATGAAGTGACAAGAGTGCATGCAATTCACTAAGTATAGTGGAAGTTGTAACCCCCTTTCGTGTGAGTTGGCATCAAATCAAGGTAGGGGAGGGGGGAATGTCAACTCCTAGGCACCCTCCTCAGGTAATAAGGTCCTCCATAGCCAAATATTGATAGTGATTTTGAATAGATTCTAGAATTCCCTCACTCCAATCAAATTCAAGGGGATCATCTATTATGTTGAGACTAAAATTAGCCTACTTGTCAACTAGTTTGTTTCCTTCTATGTGGACATAGGATAGGATGGGAGTTGTGACTTTTTCCAGGAGTTTTGTATTATTACCTATTTAATATTCCAACCTCTAAATCTTAGATACTTTGGAAGGATCTTATCCATATTGGATTTTTAAGAAGGTATTGATAGTTGTCTTGGAATCTCCTTCAATAATGAGCCTGTGAAATTGTTTATGGCTAGAAATTGAGAGACACTACTATAGTGCCCAAATTTCAACAACATTATTAGTGGTGAGCCTATGAAACCTACATAAACATGTATAATCTTCCCATTAGTGCTATAGAAGACTCCACCATAATTAGCTTGGCCTATATATCCTTTCTAGACCCCATCAAAGTTAAGTTTGATGAAGTCCTCCGGAGGGGGGGACCAGAAGGAAGGACTAGAAGGGTAGAAACTGGGGATAGAGGGAGTAGTTCATAATGAATAAGGGGAGATACCAATTTTGGTTAGAATTACTTTTTTTAGGTTGATTGTATTCCCAATATTTGGAGGACCAAGAAAGAGAAGAAATTGTTTCCCTTATTTTATTTAGGATAGCTTGTCAAATAAAGTCTTTGGAGGCCCCAATATTCTTAAAAAAATGATTTTATGCTCCTTCCAAATATCCCATAGGGTGAATATTGGGATTAGTTTCCATGCTTTGTTGACAATGTGATTAGTAAAAGTGGAGTCACACTAGAATTGTAGAGTGGAGAGGACATTATTTTTTATTCCATTGCTATGTCAAAAGAGCATAGCAAGGTTGTCCCACATAGAAGTAGAGAAGCTATATTTTTTTAGAATACGGTTGAAATTTTGTGAATTGGAGAAACTAAGAAGAAAAATTGAGGGGCCTTGAAAACCATGACTTTAAAACTTGTTCCATGTCAAAAAAATAAATAAATAAATAAAATCTATAATTGAAACCATAGAAAAAGAGTGATTTTGGGGTGGCATTTGAGATTCCATATTTTATGTTATTTTCCTTGATCATCCTCATTGTTTTTTCTTGTGAGAAGATTGAAAGCTTTATAGAGGTTAAAATTTATTGAAGAATGATAACCCCAACAAAGAATATTGTTGCCCTCTTGAACTATAATTCTTCAATTTTCCAATCCTTGATTAATAATTGTACTTTTGATTAGGGAGGGAGGCTCAATCCATTCCTCATATGATTTCCAATTGTACCACTAGGAATTGTAGAGGGATGAATCCCAGAAACGTGAAACTAAGATTTGGCCCCTAGAGATGAGGGAGTCCTTGGTTGGGCAGGATTGTCCATTCCGAGTTAATTTTGTCCACTAATGTCATGAGTCATCCCAAAACAATGAATTTTTCTCGTTTCAGATTTCCTAACAAATATGATTTTGGAAAATATTTTTGTTATTCCAAGTAGCATTATAGATATGAGAACCCATGATGTTTCCTATCATTCTGATGAGCTAACGTTCCTGAGTATTGGGGGCATACTTATTGTTGTTGTTGTGACAAACACCCTCAAAAATATTTCCTACACTTGAATTTTGGAGCCTCCTTGTGATCTTATTATATGTCACCTCAAATTGTCCATCATCACTTCATGATTGGTTAACGATTTTCTAAGGGTTCAAGCCTTCTTCTGAGATTCTAACTATTGAAGCCACTTTCTTACACATTCTTAGGTTTTGATTCTTTCATGAGCGCAATTTACTCTAGCAAGCTTAGCAGTGCATGTCTATCCTTTGGTGACGTTTATTGCACAATCTTAGAAGACAATGTATGTGCAATCCTTTGTAATATTGATTATGAAGTCTTTAGTGGGAGACATTTCTCAACTCTCATATATTGCGCAGAACCTGATGACAGTGACTGTGCAGTTCTTCAATATAGTGACTACGTAATCCATGAGGGCAGTTAGTGCAAAAATCCATTTGGTAGTCTCTCTCACTCTTAGTTGCAAGTGTACTATCATCCCGATCAATTTTCTCAACTGTCGCTTTTGCACTCTTTTGCTTTCATAAGTTTCACTTTCGCAACTATCATTTTTTCTTGCTTTCACTTTCACAAGTGTCTCTTTTTCTTTCTTTATATTTTGCATGTGTCACTTTCACTTTCTTTCACTTTGCAAAGTGTCGTTTTCACTTATTCTTATTGTCGCAAGTGTCGCTTTTGATTTTTTTCACTCCTACATGTGTCACACTTTGGCACACCCCTAGAGGAATCCCTATCGCATTATTTTTCATTAGTTGAACCTATTTATCATAATAATATGTGCTAGACACTTTCCCATGGCTCAGTGCATTTTTTGGTTGCAGTCGACACTTATGTCGTAGCTTGTATTCTAAGTGTTGAAAAGTTATGTTTCAAATGTTACACTTAGAAATAAGTGTCGCTTTGTTGTCGAATCAAGGTATGCATCTGGATTTTGAGTATGGTGCATTCTATTATTTTTTTTTATGGTAGACATGTGTGTGTTTCAGTTTTGGAGCTTGTTTACATCATATTTTCTCCCTTGTTTCAATTATCCAACACTTAGACAATTTTGGAGTTCATCCTTGTCCTCACATATTACGCAACTCACAAGCATACTTAATCTCCTAGGAAAGTGATGAGTACTCTACACACTCCTATGTCTAAGTGTTGAAACCCTTACTTCTCAGACTTGTGCATTTTTCTCATCTTAAGGACAGTCCCCTCCAACTACATATTGAACAACTTTAGAGTCTAGACCATCAATCTAGCTACTTATCCTTGCCAATTGTGTAGTTCATGATCCCTCTAGCCCTGGATTACTCATTGCATAGTTGTAGTGGACAATGGGTTCATCCTTGTGTCACTATCATACCAAACTATGTAGTCCCTTAAGATTCCTCTTCAACTATTACACATTGCTCAATTATAGTGCTCTAACATGCCTCCTTGTCCCCCTAACTTGCTCAAATTCACAACCCCATTGTCCTAATTTGTTGAAAATGAAGCAAGAAAATCTCAGTTTGACTCTTCCTTTGTAAAACTAGAGAAAATTTGAATTTCCATTTCAGCATAAATCTTGGAGGTAGTTAATTGAGGTGACATGGCACTTGTCACTCATTTAACTCAGTTAATTCAAGTTGGGAAAGCTTGAGTTTAGTTCGGTATGATTGATTTCTAATTTGTAGCAATCTATTTTAGTTAAATTGAGTTATGGTTGGTTAAAGTAGTTCTAACTGTTGGAGGAACTAGTGGAAGATCAAGTTGTGGAAGTGTAACTTCAGCCACACTAAGTGATCAACCAGTTAAATAATCAATCAGCCCAAAATAATTGATGCGTGAAAAGAATTTGATTTACCCAGTTTAGATGGATATTCCAAGGTAGTGTACTATCAGTTGTAGATTATTCCAACGTGTACGGGTGGTGCATGCAGTCAGAGGATGAGCCTAGAGGAATTTCTCAATCCAATTGAGGGAATTTCCTAAATAATATGGGCTCATTTCCTTAAGGAACAATGCAAGGAAATAGGATCTTGGAGGGCTTGAAAATTGGCTAAGTGTTGGCCAAAGTCAATCAGTGAGGTAAAGAGATAGATTATACACTTGCAGGTTGTGCTCAAGCTTGGGAAAGCATATGTATTCATCTCCATTCTTTGATTAATATAGATAGGAAGGGGTTTTGAGTAGTTTCTTTCCCCTAGATAAATATATGTGCATGTGTGATGTTTCCTTTTTCATGTCTATGATTTGTGTTCTATATTGTGAATTTAATTCCGCAGAACAGCAGAGTAGCTTCGAGTCTTATGATTTAGTAAATTTCATGAGCAGTTTCGAATCTACATCATAATTTCTACATGATATCACAGCAAGATTCACATTATAGCAGGAAATCTGAAGTTGGGTCTTAGAGGTTCGAATTTTAACATTAGTGTAGTAGGATTTCTTTAGAGTTGAGAAGATGGCCTTCAACAGACTAAGGCTAGAGTATTCCCTGGAAGGTACCTCAAATTTAGTTGCATGGAAGGACTGCATGGAGGCAATATTGGATGATAATGGGTTTCTAGAATACATCAAGATAGATGTTACAAAACTTCAAGCATATAATGCTCAGAACCTTGCTCAGTGGAATAAAGATGTAGCCAAGGCGAGGAGAATCATCTTGTAGGGAGTACGATATCATATTGTCTCGAATCTCCATGGAAAAGAAACTTTGTTTGCGATGTGGAAAGAACTGACAGAATTGTTCGTGAATAGTAGTGACCACATGAAGCTGGCACTCAAGGAGAAACTTCAAAGTATCAAGATGTAGAAGAATGACATAATTCTACAGTATCTGAGCAATTTTACATAGTGTCGTGATGAATTTCACAAGGTCGGTGTTAATGTCCTTGATGAAGACTTGGTATATATAGCCCTTATGATCCTTCCCATGAGTTGTCATAACTATCAAGGCTCAGTGAATGGGAGGTAGAAACTACTAAGTTGGGAGCGCCTATGGTCTGACTTGGTACAGGAGGAAATATCGTCAAATACCATATATGGGACTTCATCCAAGGGCGAGGATGAAAAAAATTTGTATTAGCTAGAAAGGCAAAGAAGGGACAATGGAAGAAATCCCAATCCAAACTAGAATATAGTCAAGGGGGCAAGAAGAAATATTTTTTTAAATTAAATGCTTCCATTGTCATGAATTTGGACACTATGCCATGAAGTGTCCACACAAGAAAACAATCAAGAAGGCCACAAGAGTAGCAGTAGGTGAAGCTTTGGCTTTATAGTTTGAGCTTGACTTTACCCTCATTACATACATGTCTAGCACAGTGATGGGGAGCATGTGGTACTTGGAATTAGGTGTCTCATTCCATATGACACGGAATAGAGAATTTTTTAGTGACCTAGAGGACAAATACTTGTATATGCACATTGACATGGGGGAGGACAGAAGGTACATCTCGACAGGGATTGGTACAGTCACCTTTCATAGGGATTCAGGCTCCCCCTTCGGGCTTAAGGATGTCATGTTCGTTCTGGGCCTAAAGAAAAATCTCATCTTTGTTGCAGTTTTGAAAGATCATGGTTATGATGTGATCTTCAGCAAAGGAAAGGCATTCTTGAGACACATAGACACAAAACAAGTGAAGCAGATTGGGGTTCATGTGAAGAACCTATACAAGCTAGATGTGGAGGATTGTGATGCATTGAGCACAAAGGTAGAGAAGGTGTAGAGCCACGACGTCAGTGAAATTTGGCATAAAAGACTAGGAATTTGCATCATGGTACTTTGAAGATCATGTAGCAGATAACTACAGGCCTCCTTAAAGGAGTATTTGAGTAGTAGGATGTATGCAAAGGATGTACCTTGTAGAAGTACACAAAATCCACCTTCTATGATCAGGACAACAAAGCACATGTAGTCATTGAAAGGATCCACTTTGATGTATGTGGACCTTTCTCAATAGCCTCCACTACTAGGGACAAATATTTTGTCATTTTTATTGATGATTTCTCACGGAAGTGATAGATATTCTTCATGCAGTAGAAGGATGAGACATTCTCCAAGGTCGTAGAAGTCAAGGTGTTGGTTGAGAAAGAAACATGGAAGAAGGTGAATGCTCTCAGGAGCGATAATGGAGGTGAGTATGTGTCAAATGAATTTATTTATTTTTGCAAAAGAAGGCATTCAACGAGAGTTAATAGCAACCCACAATCCAGAGCAGAATGGGGTGGCTAAGAGGAAGAACCCATCATTGTGGGAGCAGAAAGGGTGATGTTGCATGATCAAGGCCTGCCTCTGCATTTGTGGGCCAAGGAATGCAACACAACATCTATTTGCAGAACCAGAGTCCTCATCATATTTTCGGCATGATTACACCAGAGGAGGCTTTCGAGGGGAGAAAGTCGAATGCATCACACTTCAGGATTTTTGGAGCCTATATTTACTGCCATGTCTCCAAAGAATCAAGGAAGAAGCTAGAGCTAACAACAGAATAAGGGGTATTTGTGGGTTACACTTAAACTCACCACAACTACTGTGTGTACTTGTCATCCCTCAAAATGACATTTGTTTGAATGGATGTAAAATTTGATGAAGATAAATCCATGCGGTGATGTCTTGAGAGGGAGCTTCAAATCCCACCAGAAGAGCAACTTTTAGCTCCAAAGGAGGAACCTCAAGATGTTGTAGAGAAGCCACAAATTAAGGAGAAGAGAGTGGAGATAGACACTCAAGAATAACCATCTAGAGAAGGCATGAAAAGGACCAGTGAAGTTGAGAGACTTGTGTAGGATGTGAGGGAGAATGTGGGTACTCACCATATCAGTACACTGTATACATGGCTCTAATGACTAATCTTGTAGAGACTAAGCCATCCTCTTTTGAGGGAACAGTAGAGAAACATGTATGGGTTGATGCAATGGTGGATGAATATGAATTCATTGCAAAGAACAATGTTTGGGAAGTGGTCCCAAGACCAACAAATAAATCAGTTGTGGGTTCTAGATGGATCTTCAAGGTAAATCATGCAGCAGATAGAAGCATAGAAAATTACAAGGCCAAATTTGTGGCCAAGGGGTACTCTCAAGTTGAGGGGATTGACCATGAGGATACCTTTGATCTTGTAGTAAGGTACTCATCCATCAGATGAATTCTTGATCTGGCTGCACAGATGGGGTGGAAGATCCACCAAATGGATGTGAAAATAGAATTCCTCAATGGATTTATTGAGGAGGAGGTGTATATCGAGCAACCAAAAGGCTTCAAGACCTTTTATCAGGAGTCCCATGTGTGAAGACTCAAGTGAGTGTTGTATGGTCTCAAGTAAGCACAATGTGCTTGGTACACCGGGATTGATAGTTATCTCACCAGTTTGGACTTCACCAAAAGTGAAGTGAATGCAAACCTTTATCATATCTTGGTAAAAGGAAAAATGTTTATTATTGTCTTATATGTTGACGACTTGATTTTAACTAGTGTTGAGAATTTGATCAAATCTTGCAAGGAGAACTTTGCAAGAGAGTTTTAAATGAAGGACATGGGTCCCATGCACTACTTCCTCGGATTGGAAGTATGGAAAGGTGATGGAGAATTGTTTGTCTCTCAAGGAAAGTATGCCAACAAGATACTTCAAAGGTTTAGCATGGACAGTTGCAAACCCATGGAGACACCTCTAGCAACCAACTGAAGGAAAGAGGATGTCATTTCAGGTGAGGAAGTGGATGTTATTGTTTACCAGTAGTTGGTGGGTTTACTATGTATCTTGTGAACACACGATTAGATATGTGCTATGAAGGAAACCAGTTGAGCCAAGTTATGGTTAGGCTAGCCAAATTATTTTGGAGGGTAGCTAAGTATGCTCTATGGTACCTCAAAGGCACTACCCAGTTTATACTTTGGTACAGACAAACAGGGGAAGTGACACTAGGTGGCTTCACGGATGCATATTGGGTGGGGGGTCCATCAAACGCAACCAGTGCATCAGGTGAATTTTCAATGTCGGGTCTATAGTGGTTTCTTGCTATAGCAGGAAGCAAATATCTGTGGCACTCATCTTGGTAAAAGAAAAATACATGGTTGCAAGTCAAGAAACATGTGAGGTGATCTGGATGATAAAGATACTTGTTGGATTGTTTGGTCATATGATGGATCCAACTGTGATCTACTATGATAACCAGAGTTTCATAGCTCTCTAAAAATCCTATTTTTCACAATCAATCCAAGCATATAGTTATTTTGTATCACCATTTATGGGATTGTGTGCAGAGGCGGATAATGTTGTTGCAGTACATTCCTGCAAAGGAACAAGATGCTGACATTTTGACAAAGGCCTTGTCAAGAAGGAATTTCGAGTTCCACAGGTGAAGGATAGGGGTGGTTGATAATCCCTTTCTTGCTGAGAGGGAGTGTTGAAAATGCAGTAAGAAAATATCATTTTGACTTTGCCTTGGTCAAACTAGAGAAAAAATGAATTTCCATTTCAACATAAATATTGGAGGTAGTTGAATGAGGTGACATGGCACTTGTCACTTATTTAACTCAGTTATCTATAGTTCAGTTAAGTATGATTGATTGTTAATTTGTAACAATCTATTTCAGTTAAATTAAGTTATGTTTAGTTAAAGTAGTTTTAATTGTTAGAGGAGCTAGTGGAAGGTTAACTTGTGGAATTGTAACTTCAACCACACTCAGTGATCAATCGGTTAACTAATCAATTAGCCCAAAATAATTAAAGCATGCAGATAATTTGAGTTTCCCAGTTGAGATGGATATTCCAAGGCAGTGTAGTATCATTTGTACAATATTCCAATGTGTACAGGTGGTGCATGCAGTTAAAGGAAGAGCCTAAAGGAATTGCACAATCCAATTGAGGGGATTATAATTTATGATGTCATGGGGTGAATGCAATATGTAAATAATGAAAAAATTTGTAAATGCAATTATCAAAATCAAATAACAATCAAGCCTATTGGGCATGGGATCCCCCGCAGCATGTTTGGGGCTCAAATCCCAAGTTTTGGTCAATTGCATTGTAAGACTCCACGAAGTGCGGGTACGGAACGTGAAGTGTACAATTGAGTCATAGGATTGTCCACCCTAAGAATTGTATTGTAATTTAATGTAAAGTTGTGTCGACCTACCCATGGTCCACGAACCATGGGATTGTATAAATAGAGTGAGGCTCTAAGTGTAAAGAAAGCTTAGGGAAGAAGAGAATAGATAGAGATGCGAAGGCATGGTTAGAGCATAGAATGGAATCTGAAGTGTACTGGGTCATAGTAGTAGGTAGAGGCTCTGCAGCTGAGTGTGCAGAGGCCTAGTAGAGTCCGCAGTTGAGTGCACGAACCCCTGCAGCTAAGTGCACAGGGCGGAGTCGGGTCTGTACTTGGAATTGACAGTTAATAAAGAGAAGTTTACTTTGTGCATCTGTTCTTGAATTTGTATTTTGATGTTATGCATTACTTTTATTCGGTTTATTTACTGTACGCACTTGATGAATACTCGTGTAAATGCTTCTATGTGAATTTATTCTAAGTAATCAACTAATGGAGACTAATTAAGGAAGACTTGGGTAAATAACACGGGTCGCACTGCGGCTAGAACTGCATGAAGACAGTACCACAGGGCGCAAGGTGCCCGCAGGTGCACGTAGAGTAGTAAGTGCGAAGGTTGGACCGTGTACCAATCACCACATATCAAACATCCCCAAGGTGCGGAAACTTGGTTCTAGCACCCTCCCATGCTACTTCGGGTGAGACCTCAGTTCGTGCTTCGCAGACTGTTGCTGAAAGTGCCAGTAGTACCAGTATTAGCTTGGCTAAATCACTTTTGAACTTGGGTTAGGCCCCACTAAGCCACAAATGGTTCCATTGCCGGGACTGGGATTTACATAAGGGATGTCTGATGTCGTGCCACTGAACCCAACAAAGAAGGAAATTGAAGAGTGGTTGGATAAGAAGATTCACGATTTCACGACACAGGAAAACAGAACTTTGCAAGTATCTAAGGAAAAGTGGTTGGAGTGCTACGTGTATACAAAAATCCACGAGATTTTATTTGCCTCTTTTCTGTCGGAAATGTATGTGTGGATCACAAAGTTAGCAGATAGCCAAGGAATGTGTAGGCTCGACAAACAAATAGTATGGACTCCGAAGCTAGCACACAGACTAGAAGCCTCGGAGGATAAGATATCATGAGATGTGGACCACTAGCTTGATTGAATAATAGGATGATTTATCACTGAGTTTGCGGTGGACACGATCGTCAATTATAGTGAGGCAGAGCGACGTTTTCTCAAGGGACCATGAGGTAAGTATATTAAATCTTTGAACACTTGGATTAAGATGTTGTTATGTGAAAAGTGGGTTATGTGAATAAATTAATGTTTGGGACTACACGGAGCGCAAAGATCTACAGAAGTGGAAGTAGTGAAGAATTAGAAAATAGTCCCTTAATTTCACCCTCACAGGAGAGCGACGACAAGCTCACAAAGGTTTCTCCAAGGAGTGCGGTCAGTTTGATAAGCTAGCATATTATGTGGTTACCACCTCCACCACACCGCCTCCCACCTCACCTCCCTCACCTCCATCTCCACCTACTCCACCTCCACTGCCTCCATAGTTCAGTATGGCAAGCGCAATCAAACTACCAGTATTAAGAGGAGTAGGGAATGAGGATCCGTACCAATTCTGGTTCACAGTAAGAGCAGTATGGGAAGCACAGGGCGTCACAGATGACAATATTAAGAAAGCTACATTGGTGAGTGCACTACAGGATCGTTCATTAACATGGCATATCAAGCATTCTAATGACCACCCAAACGTAGGAATAGCAGAGATCGAAAACGCGTTGAACCGAGAATTTAGCAGACCAAAGTCAGAAACATAATCAATCATCAGGTTTAAAGAGATCGTGATGCTCTTGGGCAAGACTCCTTGGGATATGGATCAACGACTGAAGAGTATGATCTCTGAAGCCAACATGACGTTGACAGATGGATAGCATCGTGCATGGTTTGTAGCATCTCTGGCACTGCACTTGAGGACAGTGCTATCACAACAGAAACTTTCTACCCATGCCGAAGCATTGGAAATGGCAATGAGATTACATGAGACCCTGATACAAGACCCTAGGCTGGGAGTTCAACAAATCCACGCGCAACTACAGAATCTGTGTTTGGAAATGAAAATCTTGAAGCAGGATAGGGCACCGCAGCCAGAGGCGCGCAAGGAAGTATGGTGCATAAAATGGAAAGGCTAGGGCCATGACAAGGATCATTGTCGAGTGTTCGCAAACTAATTGGTAGGAGGAAGGCCAATGTTGCTGAGACCAGAGGCACAGGCAGGGCCGAGCACAGAACCCACTTTATGGTGCGTGATCTATCAGATAGGAGGGAAACACACGACGGACAATTGCCATTTGCTGCAGAAGTATACACAGACACCCCAGTAATTTTTTTGTAATTTCTGCAGGTTGGTAGGCCACGATGAGCACACATGTTGTAGTTATGAGCTAATGATGGATCAGACCCCAGCTCATATGATGCAGACCAAAACGCAAGCCCTCAACCCAGACGCGGGGATGGTGCGTGCTGGATTTCAGGGGCGAGGTCGGGGACAAGGTGGAATGGGACCAAGAAGGGGCCACAGACAGTTAATTTGTTACAATTGCAGAGGACCAGGGTACTATGCTCGTGATTGTACCAACCCGACGAGGATATCCTCTTCATATTGTGCACAATTTCATCATGAAACAATAGACTGCCCTACATTGATCACAAAGATGTGCGAAAAAGGGGTATTCCACCCTCCCCCAACTCAGAATATACAAATGATGAGGTCTGAGCCACGCGAAGAGGACCCAAATGTAAACATGACGCTCAAAAGCGGTACGGCCATGGGAGAAGATACAGGGAAGCAGTCAGAGGAAAGTACATGGGTTCACAAGGCTCTTGCAAAGGAACCCGAGTTTGACATAGAACACGCAAAGGAGACATTCATGGAAGCTAAGAAGAGCTTCGTGGAAGCCTCCACTTCAGGTAGTAAGGTTCAACCAAAGCCAGGAATGGATCCTTCAATGCTCACTACCTTTCTGGAGACATGTATGAAACTGTTGCACGACAACAAGGCAGTTAAAGGACTATAGGAACCAATCACCAGGTGCTAAGGGTCAGGAGAACCGCGCCTAGTCTGGAAGTTGGGGAAGCATGCATTGCATATTGGAAGGGAAATGAGGCTGACTGCACAGATTGGTGAGTATGAAATGGATCAAGTAATCCTAGATCTGGGTTCGGACGCGAATGTATTACCGAAGCAAACGTGGGAACGCATGGGCAAGCCTGCATTACAATGGTCCCCTTCAATTACGAATGGCGAACCAACAAAAGATTTTGCCCATGGGAAGGTTGCAAGGGGCAACAGTTGATATTGAAGGCGCGAGCGTGCAAGCAAATTTTGAGGTGACAGAGATTGTCGATGACAGCAATCCCTATCCCACACTGTTAGGAATAGACTGGGACACCGATATGAATAGAGTCATCAACCTAAAGAAGCGCAAAATGATCTTCGAGAAAAAGTCACTAACGCGTAGTAGTCCCAATGGACCCAGTTAAAGGAGCGCGCCACACTGAACCAGTGCGCGACAAAGATAGCAACGATGATCTTGATTGTATTTACAAGATAACTGCGTGAGACCAATATTGGGTGAATCTAACTGTAGATGGGAGGGTCTCATGGGAGCGCAAAAGCTCCTACACTTCGGATTCAGACGAAGAAGTAGAGCGATGGCAGAATTGGTTGCACGAAGTAACGACACTGAATTGCAACATGATGGTTAGATCATTGCGATGCATGACAACGGAGGCAAGAGAGCTACTAACATATGACGGATTGACAGTGGTGGATGAATTCCTGAGCAACTATGAAAGCGCAGTACCGGAATAGCAGTGGTTCAATGCATTGAAGTGGGCACTATGCGCGACACCCGCACGATGGAGGGGTACACATCAAGGAAATTTTGGGGACTAGCACAGATGCAGAAGGATGGTGCACCTATGGTTTGGGAAGCCGCAGCTGCGGTTAGAAGAAAAATACGATGGGTGAGATGACCCATGTATGCACCTCGCGAAATGGACCAAGGTCTATGGGGAAGAACCACAGCCCGAATGGGTACACTTATTCTACCATACCTTGGATGTAATACACATGAACTGGTATACTGAAACAGTACTCCAACATGGTACGAGCGAATGGGATGTCTTGCGTGAGGTATTTTTTTAACATTCACATTTGAAGACTGGTGGTCGGATACTGTTGATGATGCGCTGCAAGCAGTAAAAGCCACAATCTTCAAAATACCACAGGAGCCATTGGAAATGTTGCAACCAGTATGGGCAACCTTGTTAAGCAGTGCCCTAGAATGTTATAATGTGCAGGTGGAGGAGGATGATGACGACCCCCGAAATATTGATATTCCAGAAACTGAAGGCTATTACGAGGTTCGAGGACCATCAATTGAGGATCTCGACATCACCATGCTGCTAAAAATAAAGTAGGTAAACGTTGGTACAGAAGTAGAGCCGAAGTATGTGATGATGGGAGACTATTGGGACGATGCTACGGTAGATAAAGTCGTTGAGTTACTCTGTGAATACCAAGACTTGTTCTCGACCAAAATCACGAACTTAAAAGAGATCGTTGGCAACTGAGGGATGATGAGATCACCCTGAAACCAGACGTGAAGCCAGTTAAGCAGCAGCCTTACCACTTGAACCCAAAGCATAAAGAAAAGGTTTGCGATGAATTAGACAAAATGCTCACAGCCAGAATTATCAAACTGGTGGAAGAATATGATTAGGTGAGTCCTATGATAGTGTAGGATAAAAAATAGAAAGGAAAAATAAGAATATGCATGGACCTCAGGAAGCTCAACGAAACCTATGTTCACGATCCATTCCTGACACCATTCACAGATGAAGTATTGGAGAATGTTGGTGGTCAATAAGCTTACTCATTTACGGATGGCTTCTCAAGGTACCATCAGATCAAGATCGCACCAGAAGATAGGAGAAAAACAACCTTTGCAACAGAATGGGGTTGCTTTCAGTACACCGTTATGCCCTTTGGACTGAAGAACGCGCCAACAATATTTTCGCGCATAGTGGTGGGGCATCAAAGAATACATCCACAACTTCTTGGAGGTATATTTGGATGATTGGACTGTCTTTGGATTAGTTAAACACCATGTAGCAAGCTTACGGTTGATGCTAGATACTTGCCGCCGACACTAGATTGCGCTAAACCTTAAAAAATGCACCTTCCTTGTTCCCTTTGGCAACTTGCTAGGCCATGTCGTTTGCAAACAAGGCCTAATGGTGGACCCTACAAAGATTGTTGTTATTCTGAATCTGGAAGCACCGCATAGTGTCAAACAATTACGCGTTACTTTTGGGCACACTGGCTACTATAGGAAGTTTATCAAGAGTTATGCCCAAATAATCGCACCGATGTAAAAGATATTGAAAAATATGTGACATATTGCTGGAATGATGATTGCATGAAGATTTTGGATGTCCTAAAGGGGAAACTGGCCTTCGTTCCAATTTTGGTCTTCCTGAAATGGGACGTAGAATTTCATGTACATGTTGATGCGTCGTGTATCGCGTTGGGAGTCATACTCACACAGGAAGGCATGAAGGGTGTGGATCACCCGATCACATTTGCAAGTCAAAGATTGTCCAAAGTAGAAAAGAACTACTCTACCACCGAACGCGAGGGTTTGGCAATGTTGTACGCGCTCTAGAAATACCAACATTATTTACTTGGAGGACATTTCAAGATGTATACCGACCATTCTGCATTGAAATACTTGGTGAACAAGCCTGTGTTGGGGGGGCACATATGCAGATGGCTCTTACTATTTCAAGAATATGATTTTGAGGTCATAGTCAAGCTGGGACACTTAAACGCAGGACCAGACCACTTGTTACGAATTGAGATAGGCGAGGAACCAACAAATTTGGAGGGACTACCTGATGCACAGCTTTTTGTAGTATGCATCACAAATGGACACTTAGAAGATATAATCCATTTTCTAACAATAGGGACTGCACCAAAGGAGTACTCAATCCAATAGAAGAATCAATTGGTGGTGTGCGCGGAAAAATTTTCTGTCATCGTAGGGCACCTCTACAAGATGGGCAAGGATGAGATATTGCAAAAATATGTACTCGAGTTTGAACGAGATCAGATCCTCATAGAAGCACATGGGGGTGCTGCAGGAGGACACTATGCAGGATGCACGACCACACAAAAGATTCTTCATGCAGGGTTATGGTGGCCGACCCTGCATCGGGATTTGAAAGCATATTGTAAGGCCCGCAATATATGTCAAAGGACAGGAAAACCATCACAAAGGGACGAGATGCCACTAAATCCCCAAATGGAACTACAGCCATTTGAGAAATGGGCAATTGACTTTGTGGGCCCAATCAAACCTCAGGGAAAGTCAAGTGTGCACTATATCATCACCGTGACAGAGTACCGGACACGATGGGCAGAAGCACAACCGGTCAAGGACTGCACAACTACCAATTTTTTGTTCGAAAATGTGCTAACACGATTTGGTTGCCCAAAAATCTTAATGAGAAATCGTGGAACACATTTCTTCAATGAAACCATCAATACGATCACAGAAGAGTTCCAGGTTTATCGCTAGAAAAGTACACCATACCACTCACAGGCTAATGGAATAGTAGAAGCATTCAATAAAATATTGGAGACTACGTTGAACAAAATATGTAACGTGCAGCGAGACAATTGGGACCTATGCGTACCTGCTATGTTATGGGTGTACAGGACAACGTTCAAAAAATTGATAGGACAGACACCATTCCGGTTGGTCTATGGTATGGAGGCAGTCATGCCGACGGAATACATCTTACCTAATCTGCGAATAACAGCACTCGCAGGCATGATGGACCGCGAAGCTCTGAAAGAAAGGCTCGCGTAATTAGAAGAACTCGAGGAAGAATGATTTCTAGTTGGATTTCACCAGCAAGTACAAAAGCAGTGTGAAAAAGCCTAGCACGACCTCCATATCAATTTGTGCACTTTCAAGGTAAACGATTTAGTGATGTTGTATGACAGCAAGTTCAAAAATTTTCCCAGAAAATTTAGAACGCACTAGTTGGGACCATATGTGGTCAAAGAGGTCACAGACAGAGGCATGGTCCTGCTAGTCAAACTTAATGGAGAACCCTTCCCAGGAAAAGTAAACGGCAGTTTCCTGAAGCCCTACACGGGTGGGTCGGCTATCTGACTAACTAACCAAAGCACAGTCTTTGCAACCTGAGGAGGCAGACAGAGGCGCGGGACTCTAAACACGAGCACTAGAAGTCGGTACCAAAGAAGAGACTCGAGTCAGACATAGATGATTTAGAAGCAAAAATGGATCAGATCTAGCAGATGGAAAAATAGTGCGTTGCCGACCTTCGTGCAACACAGGCACAGTTGGAGGGGCTCTGTGCCTAGCTCGGCGCACCAGCAGAGTGACTCGAGACGAGTCACGATGATTGTGTTGGGGGCTTGTTGGGCATGGGATCCCCCACAACATGTTTTGGGGCTCAAAGCCCAAGTTTTGGTCAATTGTATTGTAAGGCTCCGCGAAGTGCGGGCGCAGAACGTGAAGTGTAAAATCGAGTCATAGGGTTGTATTCCCTAAGAATTGTATTGTAATTTAATTTAAAGTTGTGTCGGCCTACCCATGGTTCACGGACCATGGGATTGTATAAATAGAGTGAGGCTCTAAGTGTAAAGAAATCTTAGGGAAGAAGAGAATAGATAGAGATGCGAAGGCATGGTTAGAGCATAGAGTGGAATCTGAAGCGTACTGGGCAATAGTAGTAGGTAGAGGCTTTGCAGCTGAGTGCACAGAGACCTAGTAGAGTCCACAGCTGAGTGTGCAAACCCTTGCAGTTGAGTGCGCAGGGCAGAGTTGGGTCTATACTTGGAATTGACAGTTAATAAAGAGAAGTTTATTTTGTGCATCTGTTCTTGAATCTGTATTTTGATGTTATGCATTACTTTTATTTTGTTTATTTACTACGCACACTTGATGAATACTCGTGTAAATGCTTCTATGTGAATTTAATCTAAGTAATCAGCTAATGGAGACTAATTAAGGAAGACTTGGATAAATAACACAGGTCACGTTGTGGCTAGAACTGCGCAAAGACAATATCACAGGGCGTTGAGTGCCCGCAGGTGCATGTAGCGTAGTAAGTGCGAAGGTTGGACCACATACCAATCACCACATATCAGACATCCACAGGGTGTAGAAACCTAGTTCTAGCACCCTCCCATACTACTTCCGGTGAGACCTCGGTCCGTGCTCCATGCACTGTTGCCAAAAGGGCCAGTAGTACAGGGATTTTTTTGGCTAAATCACTTCCAAACCTAGGTCAGGCCCCGCTAAGCCAACTTCAACCACACATACTGATCAACCAGTTAACTAATCAATCAGCCCAAAATAATTAATGCATGTAGATAATTTGAGTTGCCCAGTTGAGATGGAGATTCCAAGGCAGTGTATTATCATTTGTACAATATTCCAATGTGTACAGGTGATGCATGTAGTCAAAGGATGAGCCTAAAGGAATTGCACAATCCAATTGAGGGGATTATAATTTACGATGTTATGGGGTGAATGAAATATGTAAATAAAGAAAAAGTTTGTAAACACAATTATCAAAATCAAAGAACAATCTAGCCCTAAAAAATAATAGTTGTGATAATTTTTTGAATATGTATGAATGAAGAGATAGAAGTATTGTATAATTGTGCGTACATAATAGAAAATTCTTCTTTGATGAATGAGTGAACTCCCTAGATATAGTGGCTTGATCTAGAAACAACAGAATCAAAAGACTTAAGATTTCCTTAGAGAAATTAGAACATGGAGAAAGACCTACCTAGAGTCCAATGCAATTTCTCCTCTTCTCTTGGCTTATAAGCTCTAGCTCCAATTCCAGCTCCAAATGCTATAAGTGGAACCTTCAAAAAAAACTATAACAAGCAAGAGAAATACAAGATACAAATATCATAGACTAATACCTCTAATCAATGAGTGAAGAAGGAATTGAAATACATATGCATCAAATAGACATAAGTATAGGAAAACAATTTTTTTTGTATTAATGAAATGTAGGATAATATTACAACCCTTTTACAAATCTTGACCATGTAGATGTCTCCCACCTAACTTGTCATTTCTTAGCCAAAAATGAAGCCTTCAATCATAACTCAAGGATGGTAAAGGATCCTTAGGTAAAAAACAACATCATGAGGGCATATCTAAGAGTCTCCAAAAGCCAACCCAGACTCTATGGGATGTAGTGAATTTATAGGGTAAATAAGGTAGTTTAGGATCTACCAATCTAGGACTTATATCCACAAATGAGTGAGGATAAACTATAGGGATAAGAGATAAGACCTCAAGGATAGGAGTTCCATATCTCAATCAATAGTAAATAGTTAAAACCACCTTATAAGCTTCTCGAAAGAGAAGATTTGAAAATATTTTAATTTTTACCTAAAATAAAGAGCCATCGCACCTTCAGTGAAGGAAACATGTGTTGGTTAGTGTAGTTTCTTAGTTATGCAACATGCAACAGTGCAAGTTGTTAGAAGAGAAAGTGTGATGGGTCAAAAAACTAAGGCTTTGAGCTGATTAACCTATAAAACTTGGACCTTTTTTTAGAGATGATGCTCAAGGATTTGCAAAGGGATGATTGCAAGGTGTCAAGGATGTTGATTGATCAAGTTTCTAGACCATTTGAGCATATGTGATGAAATGGCCTATAATAGATTCCCCCCTAAAGTACAAAGTCAAAAGTAATGGTTGAGGACTAAAGTGCTTTACTTTGTGACAAGTCCAGATCAAGAAAAGGCTAGTTGAGATCATCATCTGTTACAATACATAATCATCATGGTATCATTGTTGAGTTAAGCATACCCACACTCAGCCTAAAAACCAATATTACATGTACAATGATCAAAAAGTCTCATCCACTGATGACAGATGGTGGACCCATGATTTGATGACTTTTTGAATGATCATGGCCATCATACTTTGTGATATTGTATGAATCCTAAAATCACAGCTTGGATGGATGAAATTTTATCTATGGTCTTCTACCTCATCACTCGATATTACAAGTCTAACCATGTGAATAAATGTGTTGGAGTCGAACACGGTAGACACCACCAATAATGATAATGGATCTCAAGGTACTATAGTATAATCTATGTGATGTGAATGAATGAGTTGAATTCAAACATCACAAAAAATCTTTCAATCGAAGGCCAATGATGAGAACATGTCATTGAAAGTGAGGAAATCTTCCATTGAGGTATGAAAGTTCCAAGGCACTAAAGGGAGTTTTTAAGTCAACTTCCTAGATAATGAGTTGGTATCAACAAAAAGTGGCCCATCGCAGGAGAGCCTTGGTGTATCCCCCATCAACGAAATGAAAAAGGAATCAAGATTTGAGATAGAATGTAATGATGTAAAGTTGGTTTGGGAGAGGTAGAAATGAAGCAAGGGTTATGGTATTGTAGCATATGTCAACTAAGGGACCTCTCTTGAGCATATCGAAGGAACTTAATGGAGTTGGAAGCATTGACTCAAAACCGATTATGGAGGCTTTTAATAAGGTGTGATCAACAAAAGAGGAAAGAAAATTTCCCAACCCAAAACCGTCACAGAGATGAAGTGAAAGAGTGTCATGGTTAAGAGAGATTCACTACCATTAATAGGTATGATGTCCTATTTTCCCAATTTCCCAACCATTTCTAGCTAGTACCTCTTTATTTTTTACAATATTGATCTATAAGTTCATCCTTCAGATGAGTCCTTCTAAGTATTGTCAAAGAACTCTGAGAAGGTGTGGTTTGGTATCCTCATGTTTGATAAGTCCAATTTTGTTTAAAAAATTTACGAGTGCAGCGAAGGTGTAACTCAACTTATTTTTCATGTTTAGAAAGTTTAAAAAAGAGGTGAAAAATAAAACTCCAAGAGGTTCCTTTTCATCAATTTGCTTCTTGGGCTCGAAAACGTAGAAAACAATACCCAAGAGAACCTTTTAGCCATGTACGACTAAAGTATTCATTTTTCGTAAATAGTCCATCCTAGTCCGGAAAAGGGTTAAACTTATATTGGGAAAAAGTATTTTCATTTACTTTAACGAGTTCCAAAATACAAGTGCTCAGCAATATTTTCATGTTTTGGGAGTCTGAAAAGAGCTCAAAGAGGACTCTTGGGGGTTCATTTTTCATAAGTTTAATGAGCCCGAAAAAGTGATAAAAGTGTACTCATTCATCAAAACAACTTAAATTTAACTTATAATCTACATTAGTTCCTTCATTTACCATTTAACCTACTCATAACACCATAAAAGGATTAAAGATACATGATACATGGTAAAAATTAGGTCAAAACTTTAAAAAATATTAAAATAATGACTAATTTGACCATAAAAGGTGAAAAAGTAATTTCGTTTCTTACCATTTTCATTCTTACCATTGCAAGTGAGCTCTAAGTAGTTTTTTACCTTCGATCTTCAGCATTTGATTGCATACAACCCGGTGGACCATTTCGACTTCTGTCAATTCCAGGTAGGTGGTCTATCTTTTCTCATCGGTTTCATGGTTTCCATTTTTTGTTTCATAAAGTTTTTAGGAGGATATTTGATTTTTTTACACAGGAGCTGTCGGATCTAGCCGATCAATGATCCAGATCCAATCGGCATATCACAATCGGAGGTGGTAAGCAGAGGCTATCAGAGGCTACCATATGAAAGTTGCGATAGCGATCAACGCGAGTCAACGAGGACCTTCGATCAAGCGCGCAGATCAACGGCCTAGGTTAACTCACAATATCGCATCGGCAAAATACAAAGGAGTGCTTACCAAAGGCCCGGGGACTATGCAATATGCGATTGCGATATTGCATCGGAGTGATATAAAGGAGCAGGGCCGATACATATGCGACTTGTGATAAACCTAGACCCGACGGGTTTTATGGGTGCAAATATATATTTTGAGTTTCGTAAAAAGGAGTTTTTCTAAGTGAAGTCACATTTTCGTTAAATAAATGAAAAAACAAAGGAAATGCAAATGGAGCGATAAAATAGACCCAAAAGGGTTTATACATGCAGCGATATACATTTTTGAGTTCTGTAACGAGTGGGATTTCGGGCGGGCCTCCGGCGATAAGTGGTATTGGACGGGCTTCGCCCAAGCCCATACATTGGCCGGCACATGGCTCAGTGCCAGAGAGAGAAAACCACTTTTTTGGGTGAGTAATCTTCGTGTGCATAAGCCACTCGAAATTAATAGCAACGATTGGATCAACGATCACTTGCGATAGCACCTGAAGATGGATCCAAGAGGATTTTAGGGCAGGATTGATAATATTTCAAATCTGATAAAAGGCATTGTTACACAAAAATATCGTAACCTTGATTATTTGCAGTCGGTGTAGGTCTGTCACCACCTATACCAGCTTCCTAAGCAAGTCACAAACCTCAGCTCTTCAGAACAAGCTTTAGAAATGAGAGAAAGACATCAAAAACACAATGTAACTCTGGTTCCACACTTTCTCTCACTTTTACCTGCGGGCCTGCACCTTTTGTTCAGGATATCTTTGTATTTATACGCTCTGTATGTAAAGGGGAGGGTGCGTACCCCTGTGAAAGTCAAAAGGCGCAATTTTTATCTTAAAAAACTCATCTTGGGTTAATTCTAGAGTTTTCTAGAAGCATTTGTTACGTGGATTGTTCGCTCCAAGTAGTTCATGCATCCCATCAAGGAGGAAATAATCCCTTGTTGAGAGGAGCTATCCCTTTGAAGGAGGACTCTATCCCTTTGAAGGAGGAGCTGATAACTGATCTCCATTGCACTATAAATTGAGGCATTGGGTCAGTGGCCAGGAAGGTTAGAAGCTGAACTTTTGAGGGTAAATGCTAGTGAAATCAAGACTTCCTATTTGAGCTTAAGAGGAGAGATCACATACCTTTTTAGCCCCATTAGGGAGTGAGTGAAGCTTGTCAAAGTAGAGGAGACTTCTTGTTGGACCCTGGAAGGAGCTTGTATAGCGTCAAGGCAATGGTTGTAAGGTTCTTCTCCTTTTGAATTAATACAATCAAGCTCATTTTTCTCAACAAGTATCTCATGTTATTTGTTTCATGGACTCTTGACTTTCATATTAAATATGTTTTATAATATTGGATATTCAGGTGCTATTTAATCGTTTTCCTTGTTTGTGTTTGCAGGTTTGCGACAAAGGAATTTACTTGGATCAAAGGAGCAAAGGCATCTCCAAACTTGCGTTGGACATGAGGTAGGCCTTAAAACACATTTGTTTTCCATTATTTATAAAGCGCATTTAGAGAAAGATAATGTTTGGTTGGTTTGTTTGTCATTAGGTCTTCATTAGATTCTAGGAAGGTCTATCTTGTCTGCAAGATCGACTCATTCCGCATGACAAAATGGTGACTCCGCTGGGGACTTGATTGTTTTCCTCGTTTTTCTTCGACTTGAGAAACTTGCCTTTTTGTTTATGTTTTTGGCTTGTTGTGTGTGGTTTTGGGTAGACTTAGTGAATTTAGCTTTGTTTTTTATTTTTCATTACTTTGGTCGAAGTCCGCAGTCTGCACGTGCATCACAGTGCGTACCTGTACGCACTTTTACTTTGTGCACAGAGCATACCCGCACCTGGGTAAACTCTGCACCTGCATACCCTGCTAAATTTTTGAAAATTTTGGCTTTTGCTCTTTAAATTAGTTTTCTTTTGTTTTTCTAGTGGTTATCCTCTGCCCATACCTGCATGTGACTGGTTGAAATATTTCCTTGGTTTAATTTCATTAGCATTAGGGTTTTAGGTGAAATTCCCTAGGAGTTTGCTTGTTGGGTTTGTTTTCGATTTGCGTTGTGTGAGGCTCTAAGCTTAGAGGTGTAGGCGACTTCAGATCACCTTATGTCTCTAGCCTTCTTGAGAGTCTGACCATTTATGAAATCTCCCCTTGTTGAGGAATCCGCTTTGAGTTTTCTCTTTACAAAACTTCGAAAAGCCTGTGATTGAAAGTTTGGATTTTCATTTTCAAAAGGAAAACAAAATTGGTTGTTCTTGACTTATTTGTGATTCTAGACAAATTGGTCCTTGGTTTGCTTGTAACCAATTAAAACATCCTCAAAAAGATTTTTTGTAAGCTTTTACTTCAAATAGGTTTTCTTAGTTTGTAGATCTTAAGATTGCTTTATTCAATAGTTTCCTTAAAGATTTGCTTTAGTTATAGTTTTAAAGGTTTTTTAAGAAAATATGAAAGGTCTCTTTTGAAAAAATTTGTTTTTAGTAGCATTTGAGTTTTCGAATGAAAAGAGAAATTCTTGTGAAAATAATTAGTTGTCTCGTTTTTTAGTGCATTGAAACGAATACTCTTCTTTTGATTTGATCGTTAAGAAAGATTTGCGTTTTTAAGTATTTGCATCTTCCAACTCTTTCCTAGCTAGAACTTCATTGAAGAGAAAAGATTAGTTAATCATATTAAGTGCATTTTTGTAGTGATTTTGGGTCGAGTCTTTACACCACAAGTTTCATCTCCATCACCTCTTGACTTAATCAAAAACCACTAAAAATCACGCTTAAAATAAAATCAATCTAGCAAATTTTTTGTTTCTAGGGCTCTGATACACCAACATAGCTTAGGCCAGTATCTTGGAGTAGGGAGTAATTAACTCTCCAAGATAGTAAAACAAACAAGTAGCTTTATCTTGCGGTAGGAGAAATCCAATTGTTGCATCTATGCTCTGGGA
>APFE031559951.1:4231-16539 GCA_000404065.3 Pinus taeda | reverse complement strand
TCTATGTGAAGTTATCAAAATGTGAATTTGGCAAAACATCTTTAAATTATTTGGGTCATATTGTAGGGGTGGTGAATTGAAGATAGATCCCTCTAAGGTTGAAGTCATTGTGAATTGGCCTAAACCCAAATCTGCTACAGAACTTAAGAGTTTCCTAGGAGCAGCACAATATTGGAGAAAGTTTATTGCTAACTTTCCCCTGATTGCAGCTCCCTTACATGCTTTAACAGGATTGAACAAGGTGTTTCAGTGGGAAGGAAAACAGCAGAAAGCCTTCGACACCTTGACAGAAAAAATTAGTACAACACCAGTACTAGCATTGCCAAATCTCCAATGACTATTTGAGATTGAAACAGATGCCAGTGACTATTCCATGGGAGCAATGTTGATGCAACACAGTAAACCCATATATTATCATTCTGAGACATTTACTTCTGCAGTAGTTAATTGTCCCACATATGATAAAGAATTGTATGCATTAGTACAGAGTGTGAAAAAGTGGAAACATTACCTAATGGGCAAAGAAACAATTATACATACAGATCATCAACCACTTCAATATTTGCACTCACAAACTAAATTGTAGCAATCAAGACACTATAAGTGGATGGGTTTTCTACAGAAGTTTCATCTTTTCATCAGATATAAGAAGGGCATACACATTAAGGTTGCAGATATGTTATCAAGACCAATCATAAATGCATCCACTATACTTAAGCATAACTCAGTATTGCATAAAAGCTACATTGAACAATATGCTCAAGATGTAGATTTTAAAGATGTATATGCAACTTTAAGTCAGGGAAAACAAGTAGAATAATTGGATTAACATGTTAAGGACCACTCTTATATCATTTGGGAAAGTTATGCATTCCTCAAACTGAAAGAGTTAACATAATCCGAGAAGCACATTCTTCTCTGATATTAGGTCATTTTGGTGTAAGTAAAACAGTTGCACAGTTGCAAAGGTTCTGTTATTGGCCAAGAATGCATGAAACAATTTCTAGATATATTAAAGGGTGTACCATGTGTGCTACAAGCAAGCCTAGTAATAGAAAATTAGGCTTGTACACTCCACTTCCGGTTCCTTCTCGTCCTTGGGAAAGTGTTTCCATGGAATTTGTTGGGGGATTGCAAAAATCTAGAAAAGCTCATGATTATTTATATGTTATTGTGGATAGGTCCAGCAAAATGTGTGTTTTGATACCTTGTAACAAGCAAGTTACAGCTGAACAAATAGTGAAGTTGTTATTTCAGCATGTATGGGTTCATTTTGGGTTACCCACTTCTATTGTATCTTATTGAGATTCCCGATTTGTTGGGAAGTTTTGGTCAAGTCTATGGGAGTTGATGGACACCAGATTGAAGAAGAGCACAACATTTCATCCACAAACAAAGGAGGTCAACAGGACAGTGATCCAGTTGCTCAGAGGCTATTGCAGCAAGCATCCCAAGCTTTGGGATGAACATTTGTGTTATGTGCAACATGCTTACAACCGTGCCAAGCACTCTTCTACTCAAAGATCTCCTTTTGAGACTTTTTTTGGTTTTATACCAAAGTCTCCCTTGGATTTTGTCTTTAATAAAGACATAGCAGTTGATGGACATAGTGATGTGGACAAAGCAACCAAGTTCATTAAACAGATCCAAGAAATTCACTAGGTAGTGCAAGAACAGCTGGAAAGAAGCCAGGCCAAGTACAAGGCAAGGCATGACAAGCATCGAATTAAGCATAGCTTCCAAGTTGGTGATCAAGTCTAGTTGTACATCAGTGAAGACAAAATGCAATGTGAAGGTAAGAAGCTGAAACCAATAAGGTATGGGCCTTTCAAGATACATGAGAAAATTGGTGAAAACGCTTTTTGCCTTGATTTGCCAACTTATATGCATATCTATTCAGTCATTAATGTAGAGAACTTGAGACTATATGAACCTTCATTTATTGAATATCCCGAAGAGCAAATTCATTTGCCTTCTGTTGATGATTTGTTCCGTGAATATCTCAATGAGTTGCAAGAAGACATAGTTTTGGACAGGAAGGTGAGAACTATGTGCAGAGGGGATATTGAATACTTGAGAATCGGACTCAAAGGTTTAAAACCAAGCAGTGCAAGATGGATAGAGATTGGACAAGTGAGGAAGTTGTATCCTCACTTGATCGATGCTTAAAAACCAACTTTTGGTGGTCCAAAAGCAATTTTAGTGGCAAGGCATGATCCAAAATGGATCCTAAAACCCTCTATGTCATAATATATTTAAAAACTATCGCAAGGGAAAAACATTAGAAAATGGTGGAAAACACTATCGCAAAGGAAAAATAAGAAGAAATGGTGAAAACAGAGTTAAACAAAAGCTTAAGCAACATGGCATAGGAGCCGTCGGATCTGGCTGATCAACGATCCAGATCCGATCGGCATATCGCATTCGGAGGTGGCAAGCGGAAGCTATCAAAGGCTACCATATGAAAGTTGTGACAGCAATCAGTGTGAGTCAACAAGGACTGTCGATCAAGCACGCAGATCGACGGCCCAAGTTAACTTGCAATATCGCATCAGCAAAATACAAAGGAGCGCTTACCAAAGGCCCAGGGACTATGCGATATGTGATTGCGATATATCGTATTGCAATATCGCATTGAAGCGATACAAAGGAGCAGGGCCGATACATATGTGACTTGCAATAAAGCCAGACCTTATGGGTTTTATGGGTGCAAATATATATATATATATTTTGAGTTTCGTAAAAAGGAGTTTTTCTATGTAAAGTCACATTTTCGTTAAATAAACGAAAAAACAAAGGAAATGTGAATCGAGTGATAAAACAGACCTGAAAGGGTTTATACATGCAGCGATATACATTTTGAATTCCATAACGAGTAGGATTTTGGGTGGGCCTCCGGCAGTAAGTGGTATTGGACGAGCTTCACCCAAGCCCATACACTGGCCACCACGTGGCTCGGCACCAGAGAGAGAAAACCGCATTTTCGAGCGGGCAATCTCCATGCACATAAGCCACCCGAAATTAATAGCAACCATTGGATCAACGATCACTTGCGATAGTGCCCGAAGACAAATCCGAGAGGATTTTAGGGCAGGATTGATAATATTTCAGGTCCGATAAAAGGCATTTGGGTGGATTTTTACAGTGTTTCTGTGTATTTCTCTATGTAAACAAAGAACGACTATTTGGGGATTTCTAATGCATCGATGGTCCCTTCTGTTACAAAACAAGTGGCCACCATCCCTGAATATGTTTAACAATGATTGTTTAACGCTCAGAGGGGATTTGAGCAGATAGGGGCTGGGAGCTAGAGCGCCCAAAGGGGAAAACAAACAGACCAACACCGATTGGCTTAAAATCCACTGAATGACAGAGACAGAGGCAGGCAGTGCTGAACAGAGAGAATACAGAGATAGAGAGTGAGAGGGAGAGTCTGTGTACTTAGTAAGACTTGAGGGATTCAAGCAAACCCCTATTATTTGTTCTCGTTGTGTTGAGACTTAATTTGAGCTCACATTTGTAAAAACTCTGCTCTTGAAGACATAATAGAGAGGTCACCACTGAAAGCTGGACCAGGAGACGTAGCCGAAGATTTTTGGGTGAACTCCTTGATTATTTGTTGTGTTATGTGTGTATCTGTTATGTTTCTATAACTTCTTCATTGTCTATATTATTCGTAATCTTTTCAATTTGTTGCAATAAGTAATATAGGCAAATCATGCACATGAGTCTGTAATACCTTAATATTAGTCTAAGATCTCATTTTCAAATCAGTCAGTGAAGACCTCGATTTGTGTCAGCATCTTGGTTCACTTGTCAGTTCCTTCAGTTTTCTGCCACGGTTATGTTGCAATTCATCACAGTAGCATCCTGTATGTTGACACCCAATTTTATGTGTACCAATATTCCACCTTTATGACTTGGTACTATTATGAGGATCAATTATGTAGCATTAGTGATCACTCATTCTTTGAGCATCATTGACCATATTTTCTTCTATATGTGATATTGAGACATAGCTCTGTTGTGTTCCTTTGTGGCTATGATCATATGATCCACTATGTATTCTTAAGTATTCTTTGTACACTTATGTATACATGTTGGATCTGCTTTATACTTGATCAACAGACATGCTTTACTATCTCTGAGCATGGGTATGCCCACCTCAGACATGAGTATTATTTTTAATTCCTTATACAAGTATTCAGTGGGTTGGAATTTGGTGATCTCCTCTCAGGTCCTCAAATGATCTCTCTTTGTACTTAATGCATTTCAGCCATCATGTACCCCTTCTAGCCTCATATATCAGGGGGTATCTGTTATAGCATCATTAAGCACTCATGTAGTTTTGATGCTCTGATATGGCCTTAGGAAGCCCTTTACCATTTAGACTTGATCATTTATTAAAATACAATATTTTTAATCCACACATGAATTTTCCCTTTCAAAAGTGCATACACACACAGGTACCATAATACAAAACCCGCGTATATGATTTCAAATATGAAAAAATAAAAATATATCTTATTTTTATGGGTTTTACTGAAATCCCACCTACAAGAACCCATGGCCTAACTGAATCAACTGATTTCTAGTGGTATTTATACACCTCATGGGAAGGCCTAATCATAGAAGGAGATAGGATATCAACATTATAGTCATTTTTGTCCCGAGAGAAAGTCTGATTTTCTCTGTGCCTCCTGCACTCCCAGTCATAGCAAACCCTTTTTTCCTTGCATAGATGATCATCCTTCATTATATGGCATCCTTTTGCACATGCTTGAGAGGTGATCTTTGAGACATGGGTTGGACAGATCTAGAGGAAGGTTTCATTGGTGTCGTGGTCGGATCAAGTTGTATCTATCCACTACTATTTTCTTATATCAATAAATAAGCTCTGTCTCGTTCTTGATATGTTATGATCTCATGTTTTTTATGATTCATGTGTAATATATCATGATTTATATGTTTGTACTTGATGATCTAACATGTTTATTATGCACGCGCTTTGAACTACTTGCCATGTATATGCTTCTTTGAATTGTGTTGCAGGTTTGATCACTTTAGAGGAAGTGGGGGGTTTGGAACCTATGGGATCGACATCAAACATAGGACCTATCGGTACTCCTCTCAAACCCAACTTTGGTAGTTTATATAGTTTTCTTGCTTGAATGTATTCTTTGTGTTGATAGTCTGCCTTCAATCTGTTGAGGTTGTCAACCCTTGCCTTAGGGAAGTTTCTCCCACCAACATGGAGCCCACGAAATTTGAACGTGCAACCTATGCAAAGGTAGCACCATGGATTAACCAATGAGCCACCACAATAGTTTTTTCAAACAACTGAATTGACTCATGTGTTTGTGTGTGTGTGTGCACGTGTGTGTGTGTTTAAAAAATGGTTTGTGGGCCACCATATTTGGTAGCATCATCAACCCACACAGCCAAAACTTTTCCCAACCAATTGTGACCTCCACGTATTGTAATGACAAACCAATGGTTTTGGATGCCATATTTAAAACTTGTTATAACCAATCGCCAAAGTCAGAGCCCACAGGGTTTAAGCCCGGGCCATCCACGAAACACTATTGTCACTTTCCAACAAACTGACTAGAAGGGATGTTGTAATGTCCACTCAACACAAATTTTTTAAACCCACACCTTGGCATTCAACGAGGAGCCCACGACTAACCCACAATAGAACAAAGAGGTAGGAACTCAGCCCGTAGGGAACGAGGCTTACCCTTGATGTGAATTTTGAGATAGACTCTAGAGAATATTCCAAGGAATATTCTACAAAAATATTCTTAGAATATTAATTGTTGTGGAATCTTGAAGATTCCTTGAGGGTTCGCGGTGAAAGTGACAAAACCATAGGAATTTTACAGTGATTTTTTATGAAATTTCGAGACGAATGCACTGGTGTAGTTAGAATTGGGATATGAGCATCATAACTTTTGGTCATCCCTAAATGTGAGGTATTGCCATGTATTTTGTCATCTATTTGTCATTATTTTCCTTAGATAATATAGAGGCCTCTCCACATTGTCCTCAAACTTTGTTAATAAATCTTGGTGCCTTGTCTATGTTGCCTTCATTTTGTGTTACTTCTTCATGGATGTTTCATTTATGGTATTTTCATGCTCTTTAAGCAATTATGTTTAACATCATCAAAGAAAATATCCTAGATCAATCACGGTCATTCATTTTCTAGTTGTATTAATGAATAATCATAGTGTAAACCAAGCAAAGGAAATCCCAATCAGCACCTATAGGATAATTGAATATAGACATTTCCTTATATGGTATATACAATTCTATATATATTTCATATGAAGGAGGTGTAGAAAAGAAATTGTTGGTATGCCATAAGAGATAGAAATAATCAATTAATTTATCCACGATTGTTTTCCCTTTTAATGTACTTGTCATATCTTCAAAATCAGTAAATATATTTCTTTATCTCAATAGTAACTCCCTATATGTTTCTGAAATTAGATATTTTTTTACCCTGGCAAGTGGGTAAACTTATTTCTAGAAAATTGTTGAACATATTCATAAAATGTTTCACACCTCTATCTATTGTATTACACAACATGTTGATTTTATTGAGTAAGATTTTCTTTGCCAAAATTTTGTTTGTTTCCATAATTAATGATGTCATTTTTTGACTTCATGTGCGTTTATTTCTTGCCAAGACTTAGAATTGAGAAATTTTATAATTCTATTGACCATATGAAGTCTACTGTCCAATTCATCCCAAGTTTGTAAAATAACTTGTTGTGTTTGATTTCTCAATGCGGACTCATCTAAAATTAATTTAAATTAATTCCATAAATTTGTTATTTTATATATAATTGATACCATGAGATATGTCTAGCCCCAATAAAATAAGTTTTCCCCATCATCCTATTGTGCATTTGATATATTTCCAGTTGTTATTTTGCTTTAAGCTCCTAGTAGGCTGAAATGGTGTCATTTTTCTTAGAAATTTACTCTTTTAGAATGTGAATTTCATCATCATTATCAGTGATTATTCTCTTTAAATTATCCACTTCTTATTCTCTTAAACTTAAATCTAAAATATTTTTAGCTAACTCTTTAGATAGATATTCTAACAACCCTGGTAATATCAAATATACTAGAGTTATTGGTGTTGTTGATGAACTTCCCTGTCAGACATGCTCTAATCTTTCTTTACTCAATACTTCAGTACGCTTCTCATAATTCTCCAATTGTTTACTTAAATTGATCATTTGAGTTAATAAATCATCCTTTTCCTTTTGAATAACCAATAGATTTGGCATTTTTACATGTTCCAAATTAGGAACCTTAAGTCTATTTTTCATGGAAAGGATATTAGTATCCTTTGATTTTACCAAAGCTTAAATGGACTTTTCATCAATATGATATGCTCACAGTGTCACTATCCATTGCTCCAATTCTCCAATTCTCATTTTCTTAACCTTGCTTTGTTTCTTTTCCTGTTTTAATTGGGTATCCATTTTAGTGAGCATGGTTTGTAGTTTGGGAGTATTTACTATTGTTTCAGTAAAATATCTAAATACCATTTCTCATGTCTATTTGTGCAAGTTCATCTTATCAATAAAGTTGATTATATCTAAATCCATGTATAATTCCATTGCTTTAAAGTCACTATTTGTTTTAATAGCTTGAGCTTTAGGTTCCAGAATAGCCATATTGAACTATTCTTTTTCAAAATAAATAGTTGATAATAATCTCGTTT
Source organism: Pinus taeda (assembly GCA_000404065.3). Classification (NCBI taxonomy): domain Eukaryota; kingdom Viridiplantae; phylum Streptophyta; class Pinopsida; order Pinales; family Pinaceae; genus Pinus; species Pinus taeda. The sequence continues at coordinate 8,795 of APFE031559951.1, read as the reverse complement.
GAGAAAACCCCTATTTCCACATTTGAGAATACAAATCTTGTTTCATTTTCAATTTTTTGTTATTTATATCTGAATATTATGAAAATATATTCTCTTACTTAGCTACACCAAATGATGATGGTGTAGCAACTTGATTGTCTTGTTCTATTAAACTTGAAATAGGAGAAAATGGAACATATCAAGAGTAAACACAAGTTTGCTTGATGAAGCTTCTTTGATACTTTTAACTGATAATTCCTTGTCTCCTTCTAACTCCTATGTTCTTTGTCTCTTTGATGATTATCGGTCATCCTCCTTTTTCGTGAATGTTTGAGAGGTCTCAAAATCGGTCCTCTTAAGGGCCTTTTCTTTCTATTAAGGAGTATGAAATTAGGGGGCTAATAAGATTATATCGTTTCTGGAAGTTACTGTAGAAACCTTTTCTTTTGGTTCCCATGCCGCCTTATTGTCTAATTTTTGTGACTCTAGCTTCTTTAAGCATCCATAAGGAGTCATTCCTTGATTCATTATTTTAAGAGATAAGTTGATGTGGGTCATAAAACCAAGATTGTATTTGTGCTAGATTTAAATTCTTTTCCATCTTATCCACTTTCTATAGGGTCATTATTCCATTAAAAATGAAAGGCACGACTTCCTTTTTCAAATTGAAGGCAAACTGCTACATCTTTGAAACATAATGTACTCCATCATATTCCAAACTTGGTCTAATGTACTCCATGGAAACGTTTCCCATATCGAGTGTTGGGTGATTTGATTGTGAGTTAATCCCTATCATTAATTGTCAACCCGGGGTTCGTAGAACTGACCAGGTACAATTGTACTATATGTAATAGGTAGTTATTTATTAGAATAGATTAATCTAATGCATTTAAAACTAATTACCAAACATGTTAAACCAATCTAATCCAAACCAAACCAAACATAAAGAAATTGAAATCGCACTTGCATAAAGGAAATCACACTTGCTTGAAATTGAATTCACACTTGTAGAATTGAAATCACACTACACTTGCATAAATTGAAATCACACTTGCAGAATTGAAATCACACCACACTTGCATAAATGAAACCACACTTGCATAATTGAAATCACACGACACTTGCATAAATGAAATCACACTTGCTGAATTGAAATCACACTCATACCTGCAGAACTGAAATCACAATTGTTGAAAGAAAAAGCACACTTGCATAAAATGAAAACACACTTGCTGAAAAGAAATCAAATAAAATAACTACATTATTTCACCAATATGTACAAAGGTGTGCAAACTATGGCTGATGGGGGCCCTCCATTCCTCAGCAAGCACATTGAACAACTATCACATCTTGGAGATCAAAGTAGCAGTATGTATTTCATAAATATGAATTTACAAGATATTGCAAGAATTCTCTCTCCTCACTTTACAAATCACATCTTGGATGGAACTTGGAACCTCCAACTAACAACTAACAACTAGCTACCTCTAACCTCTAACCACTAGCTACTTACATTTGACAAAACTTTCTATGGAGGGTGCACTCCTATTTATACAAAAATTGAGGATAACTATACAATAAATATAGATCCTTAGACCTCTCCTAAATCCAAATTTATCTCTTGTGGTTACAACCAATCTCCTAAAAATGTAAGACACAAATCCCCTCATCCATGATTCTTCTCTTTTGAATGTGCATAGTTAATGATCCACATCTTCTACAATTATTCCACAAATCTTCATGAGTTGGAATTTTAAATTCGAATTTTTGATTGGGTGGCCAAGTAGGACCCTTATAAAATCTCCAAGTAGGCCTACAACATCACAAAACTCATAACACTTTTATATATATATGAAAACATGTTAATTTACTAATATTTAATCATAAATTCACTTATAATACTTAAAATAAGTGACTTGGAAACTAATAATAATAAACCCATGTGATGATGAAAATGGTTACTTAATGTAAGTTTATGGGGCTATAGAGTTACGGAATGAGGGTAAAATGATGGAAATAAAGGTGAAAGTGGATGACATTTTGGAGACTCAACATACCCCACAACTAAATATGTTGCATGTCCTCATGCAACTATTGCAATGATTCACTTAATCATAAGCTGATCTTCTTGAATTTTTTTGCTTTTATATGAGCTTTGGATTTGTATTGATTTTCTCTTAACTTTGCATAATCATATCATTTGACAATTTTATTCTTTTTGAAAAGTGTACTTTGAAATACATTTTATTGCAACATATATTTTTTATGGTTGGTTCTTGTGTGACAACCAAAATTTTATGAGTATTGGTTATTGTGTAACAATACTTTTGTTATTTTTTTTGCATCAAAATACTTGAAAACATTGAGAAATCCTTTTTAAGTCCCATACTGACTATCAGTCATTTAATGTGCTCATTAATTGATCATTTCAAAGCATATAAACTTTTGGAATCAAAATGCAATAATAGTTGATTTGGGAAAAATATGTTGGTTGGGATGAAATGAAATGTAACATGTGGCATGAAATGTGAATATCCCTTCCCCCCAACTTAAGGTGTTTTAGTTTTTGGAAAATGAGAAAGGAAATATAAATGAAGTGAGGAACTTTCCAAAATAATAATTTTATCATTTAAGGAATTACATGATTAAAAATTAGAAAATTACATACCTTCACCTACCTGAAAAGTGGACAAGTTATGTATATCGAAGAGTGTGGTCGCTGTTGTTGGATCATGGAATATGAAGTAAAAGAATTTCATATGATTTTTCTTTCCCTTGGTTGTAGGATCAGATTGGAATCTTTATTGTTATGGTTGTTGAATTGAGTCCTACTACAAAATGTTGAAATCATGTAGTCTTCATTTGTTTCACTCAGTTGCATAATTCTTATCTATGTGAATAGATGTATCAATGTCGAACACAGAAAAGAAATTGTTGGATTACTGGTCATTAATTAATTCCATTAACCAACATGAGACTACTCACAATTGATGTCAATGAGAGTCAAGTTGCCTAAGTACATCTTACTAGGTACAGATAGATGTGTCGTAGTCGAGTCACCTAGAAGATATGGAAAATAGGGGACATTGATGTATTCCCATTGTTTATTGGCGAGAGAAATTTCCATTAAGGCATGCAAGCCTCAAGGTACTTGAAAGATATATAGTCTTGATCCCAGACGACGTGTCAAAGTCGATGGGTCAAGACTTCTTAGAAGGGAGGCCTTAATGAATCCTCCATCATCTAATGCTAGTATGAAATAATAATTTGAAGGACTATAGATGGAAAAATTGCATTGAAGCAAGGTTTATTTGACAGAAATGAAAAAGGATAATGGGGTGACTCGGCTTTCTAAGGGGGTTGAATGACTCTATTTTTAGGTTAAGGGTGAGCGAAAATGAGGCAACAAAATATGAAGATTGAAAAGGGAAATGAGTTTTTGGTTAGTAGAGAGATGGACAATTATGGATCGACTACAGGCTTAAAATGTGTAGAAATGGTAAAATTGGTATGTGTTTAGTAGCAATGGTGTAGTGGATCTGATTTTACATTGAATGATCATGCTCTTCTTAAAGAAACTTGGTCTTTAAAAAGGTCGTGCATATAGTGTTTTTCTTTCATCGTCTTGGAACCTGCAAAAACTTAGCAATTTCTTAAAGAAAATGTAAGACTATCAAAAGAGAGATATGATTAGTCCCTCTTCATTTGATATATACAAAAAAACTCAGAAATAATACTAATAAAACAAATTCAAGAACGAAAAAATAAATGCACTTTTACCTTATCAATACCATGGATCACCTGTTATTATTTTGTTGGTGACTTCTTCACTGTGTTTCTAACCAATTTTGAGATTGAGACCTCTTATCCACACACTTAATGCTTCATCAATAGACGATAAACCAAATTTTCATAAGCTACTAAACTGTGTCGATTCTGTAGCTACCAAAAATATTGATTGTTGCACTGCCTTGCCGCTTTTACAACTTTCATTTAGAATTGGATGGTGGTTTGTCAATTATTGCAGTTGGGTTTTTAAATATTTGCGTTTTTTACGGAATTCTAAGTCTGTAACTGTGTTTGTTATTTTTATCTAGCACTCCACCCTTATCCATGAACCCATGGATTAAGAAAATGCTCAAAAAAAAAAAAAAAAAAAAAGATTAGCTCAAAACTAGCGCCAAAGGGTAGATCTCGTCGTTCTAAATCCAACACAATTTATTTCACTGAAATCCGACTTCGGATGGTCCCGAAATCATGTTCTGATCATTTTGTAAAATAGTTAAAAAGTGAATTTTGTGTTACAGGAATGCCCAGTCAGCAGTCCGTACACTCTATTGAAAATGCAACAAGCTGATGGAGCTTAGTGAAAAGAAGTCACCTTCACTAAGTGGGCCCGCAGGCTATTTTTGGTGCAAAGTCTATTTTTAGACATATGGATCATGGTCTATGAGTTACAGGATGTTATTTATGGATGATTGATCATGTTGGTAAAAATAGATGGACTTCTATTTTTAGACATATGGGCAGAGTCTATTTTTAGACTGCCAAGCTAAAAATAGAACAGTCGAATATTATTAGCTCT
>APFE031559947.1:0-19938 GCA_000404065.3 Pinus taeda | reverse complement strand
TACATGGATTCCAAGCACCAGGAAATCATGTTGTATCATCATCTCAGATGATGAAGCTGAGTCGAAGAAGAGCACCTACTTATGCAGTACAATGTCATCAATTAGAAATGCTATCTGCAAATATGACCAAAGAAGAGTCATCAAAGATGCAAGATCTAATTTAGAAGCATGAAAAAGTATTTCAAGACCGACCTATTAAAAAGCCATACCGATGTCGATATCCACATCAAAGTGAGAGAGTAATTCAAGATCTTTTAAAGTGTGGAACCTTGATCATCTTGGAATATATAATCAAGTGGAAAGACTTACCGAAGAAGACGCTTCGTGGGAGAATGAAGCATTTTGTCAACAACATCCGTCGTTGCGTATGCTTTGAGGACAAAGCATTCTTTCGAGAGGAAGGCAATGCTATGTAAAAAATTAGTTAATTTTAGGTTATTGTTTAATTTTAGGTTTAGTTAGCTGAAAGGGCACGATCATAAGATCATGCCCTTTCCCTAAGGGTGCCCATGGCGGTATATAAGCCAAGCAACCCAGTGTAAATCATCATCATCTGTAATTTTCATCTCTTTTAATAAAATATTTATATATTTATTCTGCGTTCTAGCATTTTCTGTTCCATAGAAGCAACATTTGGTATTTCTTTCTAAAAGAACAATTTCGGGTTATTTTTTTTATATACCAGCATCTGTCAGATTCTGTCCAAATCAGTCAGATCTCCTTATTACTTTCTTGGGAAACAAACAGATGGCTTCACTAACCAATCTAATGCTGGAAGGTAGTCAACGCTTTAATGGCACAAACTATAACATCTGGAAACAAAGAATGTTGACCATTTTTGAATATAGGCGTCTTGACCAGCTCGTTCTCAACAAAGAGCTCCGTCCTGGTACAGCTGGCACCGATCAAGATAAGTTTGATGATCGAAATCGAGAGGCAGTTATGCTCCTCAAGCTCTCTGTCACTGATGATCAGTTACCACAGATTCCTTCTAGCAAGACAGCTGCTGAGATCTGGCAACAGTTGAAGGAACTACACGAGACATCCGACAAGAGCAAAGCTTTCTTTCTCAAAAATCAGTTGTTCTCCATCATGATGGGCGAACATATGTCTTTACAGGGACATCTCAACAAGATTAAAGACATTCGAGATCAGCTCGAAGCCATTGGTCGCACCATGGAGGAAGAAGATATGGTAGTCATCACTCTGAAAAGTCTACCACAATCTTATGAGCACTTCATAGAAACACTCAACATTACTGCCACTAATGTTGATCTGAAGTTTCCAGAGTTATGCACTAAACTCATGCAGCAAGATCGTTGGAAACAACAGTTTGGTAGTGGTGCAGCATCAACCTCAGAAAATGCTTTTGCTGCCAAATATCAGTCCTCTCAGTCCTTTCAGCAGAAAGGTTCTTCTCAGTCTTTTGATCCTGCTATGAAGAAAAATGTGCAGTGTAATTACTGTCACAAGTTCGGCCACATGAAGAAAGATTGCCGACAGAGAATTGCTTCTCAACAGAAGAAACAGGGAGGGCTTCATCAGGCAGCGAATGTTGCAGAACATTCCGAGCAGACAGATTCTGCCTTTTATGCCTTTATGGCTAAAAGGTCTTCAGATCATATTCCATCATCTGCCTGGTACATTGACTCTGGTGCATCACGCCATTTCTCTCACAGGCGTGACTGGTTTATTGACTTCTCACCTTTCAGTGATTCCGTGGTATTTGGCGGAGGTGAGAAATACACAGTGGATGGCAGAGGTACAGTTCAAATCCAGTCTGGTGGGCGCACACTCATATTCCTGAATGTGTACTATGTTCCTGGGATGGAAATTAATCTGCTGTCTATCAGTCTGATTATGAGGAACTCTCCTCAACTTGATGTAGTATTCAGTGCGCACAAATGCTCTATTATCGATAGGGAGACTAGTCTTACAGTTGCTGTTGGCCTAGAAGATCATGGTTTATACAGGCTTCTTGACACCGGTGATTTTCCAGAAGTGGCTCTAGCAGCTCGTGTTTCTCCCATCAGCACTCTATGGCATCAGCGATATGGGCACTCAAACATGCAGTATCTCTCTCAGCTTTCTTGGGATGGACTTGTGTCAGGGTTACCTGACATTCAGACTCAACAGTGGGGCGTATGCGGCGCTTGTCAAGCTGGCAAACAACATCGGTCTTCATTCACGAATGGAGAATCTTGGCACGCATCTAAGGTACTCCAGTTAATTCATGTTGATATTTGTGGTCCTATGAATACATCTTCTATCACTGCTTGCAAATATTTTTTGCTTATTGTAGATGATTTCAGTAGAAAGATGTGGGTATATTTTCTCAAATATAAATATGATGCATTTAGTATCTTTCAGAAGTTTAAAACCTTAGTTGAAAAAGAGTCTGGCTGTAATATCATAACTCTTAGGACAGATAACGGGGGCGAATTTTGTTCCTCTGCTTTTTCCAACTTCTGTGATACTCATGGCATAAAACGCCAGTTCACTACACCTTACACTCCTCAGCAGAACAGTGTTGTGGAACGCCTCAACCGCACGGTTGTTGAAATGGCTCGCTCCATGTTACAACACAAGAATGTTCCAAACAAATTCTGGGCTGAAGCAGTCTTTACTGCTGTTTATCTTCTTAACCGATCACCCACTCAGGCTTTTAAAGGGAAAACTCCCGAAGAGGTTTGGTCTGGCCGTAAGCCGAAGATCAGTCACCTCAAAGTTTTTGGCTCAATTGCATATGTTTGGATTCCAGCTGCTAAGTGCTCTAAGTTGGATTCCAAAAGCCAGAAATTGATGATGACAGAGTACAGTGATCATCACAAGGCTTACAGACTAATAGATATAGCCACTGGTCGTCTTAGCTTCAGTCGGGATGTGGTATTTGATGAAGACAGAGGATTCTTTTTCAGTCTTCTCTTCTAGCAGTGTTCTGAGGATCACCTCTACAGTTTTTCTTCCCAGTAAGTCCACCTGATGGGAGGGATGATGCAGCATCAGTGGTTTGATAATACACTGCCTGAGCTTCCTCCGGAAAATAACCCTTCTCTTGCTGCCCCTATTGTTTCTGAACCTTCTCCATCTCCTCCTGATATTGGTTCCTCTACTCCTCGGCCAAAATGATGGGCTAAAACCATTGGTGATCTCAGGGATGATGAACTCCTTGAAGGACGAACTTCTAGACATAAGAGCAAACAACAGAGTACAGTAAGCTTTGCTCTTATGGCTAATTTACACAGTATCTTTGAGCCTCAAACTTACTCAGAGGCTAAGGGTATATTTGAGTGGGAACAGGCTATGGACACTGAATTCCAAAGTCTTCAGAAAAATCACACATGGATCCTTTCTGATCTTCCTGAAGGAAAAAAGCCCATTAGTTGCAAATGGGTATATAAAGTGAAATACAAAGCCGATGGAACTCTAGACAAGTATAAAGCTCGTCTTGTGGCTCGAGGATTCTCACAGAAGGAAGGCATTGACTATGAGGAGACTTTTACTCCTACAACCAAAATGAGTACCATACGGCTTGTCCTTGCCCTAACAGCTCAGTTCAAATGGAAAGTTCATCAGATGGATGTAAAAAGTGCTTTCCTAAATGGTGACTTACAGGAAGAAGTCTACATGACACAGCCTCCAGGATTTAAGATTGCAGGTCAAGAACAGAAAGTGTGCAGATTAGCTAAAGCTCTCTATGGATTGAAACAAGCTCTTCGAGCTTGGTACATGAAAATTGATCAGTACCTGACAGATCATGGTTTTCAGCGGAGTCCATCTGATGCCAATCTGTATATCAAGCATACTGGTGATGATATCTTGTTTGTGGTTGTCTATGTAGATGACCTTATCATCACTGGTAGCTCTGCACATTTGATCCATGGGATCAAACAAGACTTATGCAGTACCTTTGATATGACAGATTTGGGTCTTCTTCACTACTGCCTGGGGGTTGAAGTTTGGCAGACTGAGAATCACATCTTTCTCTCTCAATCCAAGTATGCCAAAAATCTTGTGGACAGATTCAGAATGGAGGATTGCAAACCCGCCACGACTCCTATGGAACCAGGGCTCAAACTTTCAGCTCAGTCATCCTCTCTTCCTGTGGATGAAACTTTATTCAGGCAATTAGTAGGCAGTCTCATCTATCTTACTGCCACCAGACCAGACATCAGTTTTGCAGTGAGCTACATTTCCCGCTTCATGTCAGCCCCTAAAGCTGATCATTGGATAGCAGCCAAGCGTGTGCTACGATATGTGCCTGGCACTTCTGATTATGGACTCCTATACACGTGCAGTTCCGATCCTATATTCAGTGGTTATACAGATTCTCACTAGGCTGGTTCGATTGATGATTGTAAATATACAGCTGGATGTGTGTTAGTCTAGGATCTGGTGCCGTCACTTGGACTAGTAAGAAGCAGCAAGCCGTAGCTCTCTCCTCAACAGAAGCTCCTCAACAGAAGCAGAGTATCGAGGAGCAGTTAAGGCATCCTGTGAAGCAGTTTGGCTTCGACGTATGCTTGCAGATATGCATGCTCCTCAGACAGGTCCTACTTCCTTGTTTTGTGATAATCTGGGAGTGCTCAAACTCGCCTAAAATCCCGTCTTTCATGAACGAACAAAACATGTGGAAACTCATTGCCACTACATTCGCCAGCTTGTTGAAGACGGATCTATTCAATTGAGATATGTTCCCACAACAGAGCAGCCTACAGATATCTTCACCAAGCCTCTTGGTCCTGATAAGTTTGTAAAATTCAGGGGGTCTATTGGTGTTGTAAATAGATTGAGCATTAAGGGAGGGTATTAGAATAATACTATTTTAGTTTAATGCTCATTCTTTTAGCTGTTGCTAATTTTATTCTTTTAGCAGTTTCTTAGATGAAACTGATTCTTTACATAGAAACTTGATGTTTCTATCTTTGTAAATATCTCTGTATTATTTTTGAGTATTGTTGCTCAATCAATTCATTGAATTCATTTGGAAATCCATATGCGTGTTTCACACTTTTTTATATGCTTCTCATTTTGGTATTATATGTCGATGACTTATTCATGACAGGTGCAGGTCCTCTCATTCTAGAATGTAAGAGGAAGTTGTCTTATGAATTTGAGATGAAAGACCTTGGTTTGGTGCACTATTTCCTGGGACTAGAAGTATGGCAAAAGCCGGGCAAGATTTTCCTTTCACAAGGAAAATATGTTGTGAAACTTCTAGAGAGATTTGGCATGGTTGAGTGTAAGTCCTTGCCCACACCTATGGAGATGAATTTCAAGAAGTTGTGTGGAGAAGCTGCTGGACCAGACCTAGCAAACCCTTCTGAGTATAGACAATTGGTTGGTGCTCAGATGTTCCTCATAAATACTCACCTCGACATATGTTTTGCACTTAACACCTTGAGCTAGTTTATGACCAAGCCTCACCATGTACATTGGGTCGTTGCCAAGCATGTATTGAGATATCTACATGAGACTATTAACCTTGGACTAAGATATTGCACTAGAGACGTTACACTACATGGATATACAAATGTAGATTGGGCTGGCAATGTTGTCGACAAAAATAGTTCTTAACTTCTTTTGGATGGTGTCTTAGTTTGGGATCTACCATGATAACATGGATGAGCAGGAAAAATAAATCTGTAGCCCTTAACACAGTTGAGGTTTAGTATATTGCAGCTAGCCTTGCGAGTTGTGAAGCAGTTTGGTTGAGGAAGCTCTTTGGAGAGCTATTTGAGTAGGTTTTGGACACGACAATTATATATTGTGACAATAAGAGTGCGATTCATTTGTCAGAGAATCCTGTTTTCCATGACAAGTCCAAGCATATAGAGATCATATATCATTTTATTCGAGGCATGGTGCAAAGAGGAGCCGTGAGACTCCTCCACATTTCGATAGATGAGCAGATCACTGATATCCTCACCAAGGCTTTGCCGAAAGTGAAGTTATTGGTCTTTAGAGAGCAGTTTAGACTGGTTGAGGTGACCCTTTCGAATAAGGGTCCGGGCTGATCAAGAACACTGAGTAGTGCTCCCCCCCCTTGTTGAGCTCTTATGGTGTGAAATGGAGCTATAGGGATCCTGGGGATGAGAGACCTCTGCCGATAGGATGTTGAGACCTAGGATCTCCCCTCGTCAGAGTATGCCCTAGTTAGCGTCCTGCCCACTCTATGGGATAACCTCTCCCATCTGGCCAAAGGTTCGAGGGACTTGGGATAGAGTGTGATCCGTACCCCTTGCAGTATGTGGATCTCACCCAAGTTGGTGGATGCATGTGTTCTACCATCTAACTCTTTAGGGTTAAGATGGATGATCAAGGACAATAGGGTAGAGTGTGATCCTTACATTGATCTCACCTATTGTCAGGGACTTTGGGATAGAGTGTGATCCCTATGCTTGGGGTAGGTTGGTCTCGCCCACTGTCTTTGGTTCTGGTGGTAGCCATGGCTCCTTGACCATGACGATGATGATGATTTCGGGTGGTAGCTAAGTCTCCCTGATGGTGATAGAGACAAGGTGGTAGCTGGAGCTCCCCTGCAACATTTCCTCTTCTTTAGATTCGAGAATGTTAAGCATGAGATGAATAGAAACAAGCAGAGGTGGTACATGATGACAGGATGACATAATGATCGACAGACAAATATTGACAGGTGGAATTCTCCCCAGTTGAGAGAGAGTGTTAAATTATACAACTAGAGTCAAATTCCACTTTGGACAGCTCATTTGATGGAGATAATTATTGTATTAAATTCCTCTTTTCGAGGGGACCAAAATCGACCTAAAGATCACTCAAATCGGACAAGGAAAAGTGTGTTTTTGAATTAAAGCCCACACATGTGCAAATTGTCAAGGTTGGCTTCAGAATCATGTAGGCTCATGAAGCCCAAATGACATGTCTTTTTACCCTCATCAATTCATATAAATACAAGAGACCTCAAACCTCATTTGGCACTTATCACCTAACATCACATCTTCTCTTTCCGATTCATATTGGTTCGTACAACTCAGAAGTGGAAGGTTTTTCTCTTTCATGTGAAGGACAGGTGGCTGATTCTCACTGGGCCGAATTACAGGACTGTTTCTGGGCATTGACCTTTCTGCAGTGGAAGTTTGACCAGCATTGACCAATGGTCAAAAAAAGCCTTTTGACTTTGATTTTCTTGGAGGTCTGTCTCATCAGGTCGCATTTTTGGGCACTAAGATCAAGGCTGTTTGAGGAGTTTGACTTCTGTTGACCGCAGGTTTGACTGTACAACAGAGCTGTACTTTTTCTCCCTCCATTGACCAAGTTTGACCAAAGTTTTGGGAGCTGTTTTGACTGATCCTTGACCAGCAAAAGAGGTTGTATTGACCGAATTAAATTGGAGCAGATTTGACCTCAATTTGACTGCTGTTGACTTGACTGGTTAGGGAGTCAACTGGTGTTGACTTTTTTCAGATTTGACAGTTGACCAATTTTGACTCTTCCTCATCATCTTTGACATTGGTATATTGATTTGACATTACATTGTTTGGATATTGGCTAGTCAAAGTTTGACTTTGACTCTTGGATGATATACTCTCTGCTGAACATTTGAAGACAATCTAATAGCAGAAGATTTTCAAGGGTTTTCCCCCTAGTGGTGGTTTTCCTTGGTCATTGACGAAATTTGTGTTGCTTGTCTCTTGGTTGTCTTTTATTGTGCATTTGTCTAATTGTTCTATCTACTATTGCTCTACTGTCATGGGATATTTGAAGAAGTAAATTGTGAAATTGGATGCTATTGGATATTGCTGAAGTGATAATTGCAGCATAGAACAAATTGATGAAAAATTAAGAACCTAGATGTCCAACAAGGCGAGCTTTAAGCTGAACAAGTAGCCTCTTGAAGTCTCAGGTATCCCTATGTGTATGCTTCCCAAACCATAGTTTGAAATGCTAGATCACAGATCATATTGTTATTTAGAGACACTGGAGTAAGTCTTCTATGCTAAAATTGACAAAAAATCTTTCTCAGGGAAATATTCATATCCATCACAAGTTGCATTCTAAATAAAGCGTTCAAATGTAAATAACCAGAGATTAAAGTGCATGAAAGGAAATTGCAATAAGGAAATGTACACTTCAGATTGCTGTTTGTTTTAATGTTGAAATAAACTATATTTCTGTGATAAATATCAGAATTTTAAAAATGTAGAAAAACAATTAGTAACATAGTTCTGCCATAGTAAATTTCAAAAAATTACTCACTAAAATAGGGGATATCAAGCAAATTAATTGTGGAAATATTTGATCAAGATTATGTTAAGCTATCTCACATGAAATTCCATCTAATCCATGAGAAGCAAATAAAAACTTTAGATTGAATTCATTGACAACCCCAAATGTGAATTTCGAAATAAACTAAGTGCTGAAAATGCAATGAAAAAAAATCAGATTAAAGCATGTCAAAAGTATATCAATAAGATTATTAAAATTCCTAAAGAAAATTTCCATTCTTAAGAATGACTTAGAATCTTGAGACATTTAACTTGAAATTAAACAAAAGTAGTTCAAGAAAGAAACTAAGATTTTAATAATTATAATATATATATATATTTTGAACGGGACGAGTAGCTTATATTAATTCAAAAGACTGGTTTCAGGGTCAGAACCCTTTACATCATTGCACTGGTGTTCAATGTTGTTCAGCTTTCCAAAATTCCTACAGCTAGCCATTTTCTTGGTTCCTACAGATATACTACACCTGTGCTGACTATAGATTCTTCAGAAAACGCCCGGAAACAGCTTAAAGCAACAGTACATAGGAAATCATGGGATGGGTGACCAAAATGGCGTGTTTGTCCTTAATTCTAATAAGCCCTCTTCCAACAATGCTCCATGATTGGCCAAGGAGCGACTTGCTGATTGTACATTCTCCTTACAGGATAAAGTTCCACCATTTCAAAGCATAAGAGAAGTCTGTGAATCTGAAGAAGGATGGAAGAGTGAAATGGGTGCTGAATAACCGTATCTCTCTGGCAGTGTTGAATGACCAGCTTAGAATCCCCAAAGACATTTAGTTTAGAAATGTTTTTCTTCCTGGCTAGTTCAAACCCTAGCCCTAGAGCCCAGTATTCGGCTTGATTATTGGTTGCAGTCCGCCCCGCTCCTGCTGCTTCTGGATTACCTTTAGCTGCCCCATTGAAAAATAAAGAGCGATGTCCTTGAGCCTGACCCCATTGCAAAAAAGATTCATGCGAAAGCCTTAAACAGTAAGAATGATCTTGAATGGAAGGTTTATGGTTTTGCCTGTCACTGCGCTGAAGGCTGTGAAAGTCTAAACCATCCTCTGTACTCAGAAGGGAGTGTTTCTGAGTTTGTTGACTTGTAGCCACTAGTTGCAATTGATTCAAACAAAAGTGCAGAGGCTTTTGCTGCCGTGCTACTAATTGATACTGTCTTCTCCTTGAAAATTACCCTGTTACTACTCAGCCAAATCACCCAACAGATGTTTTTGGGCAGCGAGGTCCAACAGCGCATTGCTAGGGGAGAGTTAGATAGCGAAGCAGGAATATAATTCCACCAGTGTTCAAACATATCTTCAAAAGACGCTGGCAAATTATGAATGTTTGCAATGGGCGAATAGGCTAGTCTCCATACCTCCAAGGTGAAAAACATTGGCAGAAACGATGTCATAAGTTTCCTCTGTTGCTTTGCATAAGACACATTGTGAAGGGCCATGGATGTTCCTTTTGTGAAGATTCTCTGTAGTTAACACCTTTTGATGAACCAACAGCCAGCAAAAATTAGTAACTTTTGGAATACAATCTAGGTTCCATACCTTACTCCAGATCTTTCTTTTAGCTGGGCGATCTAGATCGTTGAGAAGATGTCCATAACCCTCTTTAACACAGTACCGAAGATGATGGCCAACAGTCCAGACTCGATGGTCCTCCAAAACAGATGTAACTGGAGCCTTTCCTTTGTGGAGCAAAAGCAGTTGATTCCATGATTGATCATAATCCGGGGGAAGATCTAGACGAGCCCATCCTTGCCAATTCCCTTGAGCATCCCATATGGACAGGTCTTTGAGCTTCTTGTACCCCTGCTGATTTTGTCTAGGCGACCAAATCATTATATTCATTGTTACCTTCCAGTGGCCTTCCATCTAAAAAGTTGTCTTTCCATAAGTTGATTCGAGCACCGTTGCTTGGACGCCATCCAATATTATCAGTGCCGAGAGGTGTTGATCTTTGACAGAGTTTCCATATTTTGGAGCCATTGCCAGTCTAGTCTACTTTCTTGAGTCTGAGTGCTCTGCCTTTGTTGACATATTTCTTGAGATAGGTGTTTTTCCACCACTCTTTCGAATCAGAGGCTAAACACCATACTATTTTGGCACCAAGCGCCAAATTCATGAAGAATGGGTCCTTGATAGCCAACTCACCATATGCCTTGGGAGATGGACAGTGTTCCAGTTAATTAAATGGAATTTCCTTTCATTTTGCTTATCTTCTTGCCAGAGAAACTTTCTGATCAAGGAGCTAAGTTCATTGAGAATTCTCTTAGGAGCTTAAGGCCCTGAGCAGAGATATATAGGCAATGCTGAAAGTATAGATTTAACCAATATTGTTTGTCCTGCCACGTTGAGCCATTGCATCCCCCACATACTGATTTTCCTTTTGAATTATTGAAGAATTTCAGCCCAATCATTTGCAGATGTTGAGTCAATTGATATGGGTATCCCTATTTACTTGAAGGAGTTCTTGTCAATTTCAACTGGAAATTCAAGAAGGGAGGAAATTTCCTGAAAGAGTTGATGCTGAGCAGTTCCAACCGATTATTTGACTTTTCCTTTTATTGACAAGACTGCCTGAGAACCCCAAGTACTGATCTAAGATCTTTTTATATCTCTGGGCAATTATCTTGGACGCCCCACCCATGAGTAGGGTGTCATTAGCAAATTGTGCATGATTGACTTCCTTAATGCCTCGAGCTATGCTGATGCCAGGCAGGGTGCCATCCCTTCGGGCGGATTCTAGTTTGTGACTTAGACTTTCAATAACCAAGAGATAGAGGAGAGGCGACAGGGGACACCCCTGATGAAGACCTCGAGATGCATTGAACAAAGAAACTGACCGACCATTGATTAAATGGGCTATCCATTGTAATCCAATGCATGCCCTTACCCATTGGATACATTGAGAACAAAATCCAAATTTACCCATGATGACCTATAAAAAGCAATGAATCACTCTGTCAAAGGCGTTTGCCATATCCAGTTTTATGATCATACTTGGCTCCCCATTAGTCTTGCTGGTGTCAATTGCCTCTTGTACCAGAATAATGTTGTCTAAAACCTGTCTATTTTGCATGAATCTGCCTTGATTCTCAGAGATTGAATTTTGAAGGATCTTCGTTATTCGGCAGGCAATAATTTTTGTAAGAATTTTATATGTTGAGTTGTACAAAGAGAAAAGTCTGAATTGAGCAAAGGAGGTTGGATTTGCCTCTTTCGGGATCAGTGCTAAGAAAGAGGAATTGGTGCTGCCTCCCAACTTAGCCTTAGTCCGAAGAGTTGAGCATTCTTAAAAGATCCTTTTTGATGAGCAGCCAGAAAGACCTGAAGAAGCTAATCAAGAAGCCATAGAGTCCTTGAGCCTTATCAGGGTCCAAAGACCGAATTGCTTCTGCTACTTCACCCTCCTCAACTTCTCTACATAAGAAGGTTTTGTCTAATTCAGAGACATATCAGGTCAGAAATGAATTGATCAACCTGTGCAACATCAAATGTACTCGATTCAGAATAGAGGGCTTGAAAGTGCCTACAGTCTTCCCTTTTAATTTCATGAAAAGATGAATTTTTTGGCTTATCTTAAGGGGATATCTCCTTTACCTACTTTCGAAGTTCTCGGGCTCTAAATTGTTTGTGGAAGAAAGCAATGTTCTTGTCACCTGATCGTAACCATAAACTTCGAGACTTTAACCACCAATATTTCTCCTCATGTTGACCGAGTTTGTAAATTTGCTGAGCCTAGCTCCTTTTCTTTATCTATATGCTTGCTTTCCATAGGCTTGGTCTCCATCATGTGCTGAAGTGAATCTAGTTCTTGAATGAGATATTGACATGCAAGCCACGGGGGTTTAAAGTGAGATCTAGCCCATGAGCGCAGAGCTCTTTTGACCAGTCGAAGCTTTGACTCCCAGACGAAAGATGGCGACCTTGAACCTCAAAATACCATGCTTGGGTGACCAAATCCACCACTCCTTCCTCTTGCAACTAGAGGGAATTTAAACGAAATGGCAGAGGGGCTAAATCCTTTGGACTATCAATTTCCAAGCTAATTGGGCGATGATTAGAGGCTCCATGCAACAAAATGTAGGCGATATAGTCAACTCCCTTAAGCAACCAGGAGTTGTTCAAGAGAAAGCGATCAAGACGAGCAACAATATGATCCTTTCCACTTCTTCTGTTTGTCCAAGTAAATTGCTCTTTCTTTGGAACAATGTAGATTAGATCCCAATTTGAAACTAGATCTTCAATTCTTTCGCGGAATGGATCTCTCACCTCGGTGCCTTCTTTTTTTTCTTTGTTAAAGAGTATGGTGTTAAAGTCCCCACTAATGATGCAATCAATGTTCCACAAATCTTCCTTCAAATTGGTTAAAGTGCCCTAGAAGTCTGTTTTTCCCCATATGTTGTTGGAGAATAAACATTGATTACAAAGATTTTTTCCTTCGTATCTGTTTTCTCCAGTAGTACTGCTATCCAATATCGAGATTTGGTGCATGATATTAGAGAAAATTGCGTCTTGGCCCAGAAAATTCCTAGACATCCTGGACTTCCTGAGGCTCCAACCGATCCCTGCACTACACTAGATTTGTTTCTCCAAAATTGGTTTGACAACCCCAATAGCTCATCTTCTCCTAATTTTGTTTCTTGTAGAAACAAAAGGTGTGGCTTTTCCTGCTTAATTAGAACTTTCACAACGTGGGACTTTACAAGTGTTGTCCCATACCCCTTATATTCCATGAAATCAATTTCTTCAGGGTTTGGGGGTTTGAAGGGTGTTACCCGGCTTTCCACTACCCTTGTCGCCCTGCAAATTATCTCAAAGTATTTTTGGGATTTGAGGTTGCACGCCAAGTTTGATGTTTTGCTCCGCTTTGGATTCTTGATGCTCTTTATTGGTCTTACACCCTTTCCTATTCGGAATCTCATCCTCATGGCTTGTAGACTCACCTTTAGAGACCCCTTTTTTCGTAACACTCCTTGTTACAATTTTATCGCTTTCTTGGCCACCATCCCCGCGACGTGCATGAGGGATATTTGATTGGATTTGGATTGAAGAATGCTCTTGGACTATCGGAATCTCTTGATCATTCAAACTAAAGTTACCAACATGCATTCCCTTTGGTGACACTACTGATTTGGGTAAGGACTCTTCGACCTATTGCAAAATTTCTGGATCCTCCTCATCCTTTTGGTCTTGATCCGTAGCTTCTTCATTATTGTTTTGAAGTGCCTCAAACTGATTTTTCAAGGTCAAGGTAATGTTGGGGTTTGGGCCAAGAGAAATAGAGTTGGCATTGCTCTTGCCCTTGGTGGATCCTCCCTTGTGCTTCTCCGTTTGCCAAGTTTATCCCTGCCGAGGGGCCTTATTTTCTTCTTTTCCATCAATTGTTTTTTGTAGTCCCTAGCAAAGTGCCTGTATTCATGGCATACTCGACATTTGTAAGGGATCTACTCATAATCAAGTATTTGACAGTGTTTCCGTCCTTCTTGTGTCAGGATGATCTCCAGAGGAAGACCTTTCTCCAAATCTACCTCAACACAAATCTTGGTATAGGCGAATTGTTGGCCTTTAGGTTTAGCTTGATCTATGTCCCTGCTAATTCCGTTTCGGATTGCTCTCAGTTAATCGTCACTCCAGCAAGCTAGAGGTAATTTGGGTAACTTAACCCACACAGGAACTACACTGGGCACATCTTCATCTGGATTGAAGTCTAGTGACCAAGGATTAAGATACATCCCTCTAGATCTAGAAATTATGGCCCATTTTTGAATATGACGTCTGTGCCCTCCTTAAGCTCGAAGAGAAAAGCAAAGTAACCATTCCCACAGGCGAAGAAGGTTATCTTCCCTTTCTTTTTTGGCCTCCTTGCCTTCTCAAGCCACAAATCGATTGATTCAAAGACGACCACATGCCCATAAACTTGCCCACTAGGGCTCGCTCTGCGTAAGTCAACGATGTTCTTCGAAATCCAGACAAAAGTGCCATTAAAGGGATTTCTTCGGCTTTCTTGATGAAGTGAGAGTTTTGATCCCTAGAGCGGGGTTTCCCTCGGAATGATGCCACCATGGATCTGAAGGCCTCAGTGTCGTCATGAGGAGGGGGCGAAGCCCCGTCTGAAGTAGTAGCCATACGTGCGCAATCAAGATCTTAGCAATGCAGAGGCTAGGGTCTCAGAGCCTTTTTAATGTTATAACCAAACTCCAAACATGGTGAGCTGCAAGATTTTAATAAAAGATATACTCTACCTCCTTTTTTTTAAAAACCAGAATAAGAAAATTTATATTAAAATCTTGTGCTAAGAATGCAACAATATCACTTGGAAGTACAATTCTTTGCATCAAGTTTTGCTGATTGTTCTACTTGGACCATCCAAATTATCTCTATTTCTACTTTTGCCTCATACAAAATATGGAAAAGGGCGTTGTTGCATCTAGAGGCGCTCTACAACCTAGTATGGGAGAGATGTTGTCACGTAACATTACATTTAAAAATATTAAAATAATACTTTCAATTAACAAATTAAAAATAGTAATAACAAAAGAAATTAATGTCGGACATAATTAAAATACTTCAATTCACACCTTAATTTTACATATTTTATATACATATATAAAGTAACAGAAAGTAAAAAAATTAATTTAAATTTTAGTATAAAGAAGAAATGTAACTTCTTCACTACTTAATATGGAGATTATAGGAAATAGTATTATTGATATTCCATGATGTGTATTTAAAACAAAAATATATTAATAACAAAAAATATTTTACTGTCAACCATAAATAAAATATTTCAATGTCCATATTAAATAACATAATTTTATATCTACTTTTTATAAGAAACATAATGTACTTTAATTAAAGATTTTATTCTATTTTCACCTTCCCTAACTAGGGAGATGTGTAATTGATTTTATTTTTAATATGGAGTTGATATATAAGATTTAAAAAATATAAACATAAATGTTCATCACGTCAGTAAGAAACACCATTCAACAATGCACAAACATAAAGACAATAGACACCAAAGATTTTTAGGTGGAAATCCTTCCGAGAGAAAAACCATTGAACGCTTCTTAATATTTGCCTTCAATAAATTTACATCAATTAGGAAACTCCAACTTCCAATATTTTCAGCTCCAATTGAAGGAGGATCCAATCCAAAGGATGCTCCTATTGATTTGTGTAGCTTGGGAGGTACTCCAAGTCCTAGGGTTTAGGGTTTGGAGGGCAAAGTGCCACAAGGGTCAATTGTGGGCTTGGAACCCAAGTATGGGGTTTTGCACCCAATCGTGTTTGGGGCAATTCCAGAGGCACATTTCTACATGTGATGGCATGAGACGATAGAGGGTAGAAAGGAGAATCCAACGCTTCGAGAATCGTCAAATTTTGAGTTACAGAATTGGAGAAATGAATTTTTGAAGTTGACAAGTAGTTATTGGTTTTCAATACACAGGTTGAGTAAAAGATTTTAACATGAAACATTTATAGAGAGTGAAAGATTGAGATAATTCTTATTCAGTAATAGTTGCTTTCCAATTCAATGTATGAGGGAGATTTATAATTATTTCAATGCTTAATATGGTTTTGATATGTAATATTTTAGAAATGTCTCTCTTTCTTTATATATATCTATATATATCTATATATATATCTCTCTCTCTCTATATATATATATATATTATTCCAGTCTATATCCATCTTAACTCTGGATCTACCAAGCGCTGAGAGGAATCAAATCTCATCACTGTAAAAGACGTTAACATCTCAAGAGATTTGATCCCTCTTGGCACTCTGTAGATCCGAAGTTAAGATGGATCTAGGCATCTCAGGGTTTTTGGTTCCACATGTTATGCCTTGATACCCAAGGAACAAAGAAACAAACTTGGTGCAAGGAGTCGCAAGTGTATCTTCTTGGGGTACTCATATACCTCCAAAGCATACCGTCTCTATGATGAAATCAATAAGTAGTTTATAATATCTAGAGATGCGATCTTTCTTGAATCTTCCAATACTGACAATGTTGTTGAGCGGCAGCTTGATCGCTTGGATAGATTCAGACATGCAAAGTATTTTCAAGAATTTGATAATGAGATTCCACATCTTGAAGGGAGGATTCCTATACTAGATCAACTTGTGGAATCTTCTTCTGAAACACTCTCTCCCCCACATGAAGCTCTAACCACTGATAACACTTTGAGTGATGTGATTGACAGAATTGGAAGACTAAATCTTGATTCAGCCCCAACTCAGTCGACTTAGCAGCTCGGGCCATCTCAGAAAGGTCCTCCGAAATGGCTGACAAATACAATTGAAAGTGTTTGTCCTGATGAGGTTGGAAAGACAAGAACAAGAAGCTCAACCAGAGATAATGGAGGTGATGTAGACAATCTTGATTCACCCGTTGATATGGATGTTTCTTATGATTGTGAACTGAATTTGTCTACAAATTTTGAATCAACTTCCTTCAAAGAAACCGTTTCTCATGATGAATGGAAAGAAGCGATGCAGAAAGAATATTATGCTTTGATAAAGAATGACACCTGGAAGCTAGTTGAACCTCCATTGGGACCAAACCAATAGGCTGCAAGTGGGTCTTCAAGAACAAGTATAAAGCAGATGGCTCACTTGACAAGCATAACGCTAGGCTCGTGGCAAAAGGTTTTCCATAGAAGGAAGGGGTCGATTATGAGGAGACTTTTGCCCCCACAACAAAATGGGCTACCATTCGGACACTCTTTGCGTTTGCAGCTCAGAACGGTTGGAAAGTCCGTCAAATGGATGTAAAATTTGCTTTCTTGAATGAAGATCTGGAAGAGAATGTATTTATGTCCCAACCAGAAGGATGTATTATGAAGGGTCGGGAACACAAAGTGCGAGCTTGTAAAATCCTTGTATGGCCTCAAGCAAGTACCATGAGCCTGGTACGAGAAGTTAATTGAGCATCTTCTGAAACTCAACTTCAAACATTATGATCTTTGAAGTTGAGTTTCAGAAGATGTCGAGAAATTTGGCAAAACAGTGGTATATCTTGTGGTGTATGTAGATGACCTTCTAATGACAGGGAACAATGAGAGCTACATTGTATCCATAAAGAAGGAATTGAGGAAAGGTTTTGAAACGACAGATTTGGGCTATGTTCACTACTATCTTGGTATTGAAGTAACTCAACATCCAAAGTTTATATTCCTCTCTCAGAAGAAATACATTAGATATCTGTTGAATAGGTTTGGCATGGTTGAGTGCAATCCTTTGACTACTTCAATGGAACAAAACTTAAAGCTCACATCCACTAAAGGAAAGGAATTTGAGGATGCAACGAAATAGAGACAACTCGTAGGAAGTCTCAACTACCTGGCTACTACCAGATTAGACATTTCATTTGGTATTGGAATCCTTTCCAAGTTTATGCAAAAGCCTTGTGAGGGTCATTGGTCTGTTGCAAAAAGAGTTCTAAAGTACTTGAAGGGAACTTAAGACTTTGGACTTAAGTATACACAAGTGGGCGACTTTAGCTTGATTGGATACTCTGATTCAAACATCGATGGAGATAAAGAAACTGAGGTATCTACTTCAGGTTATGTTATGAGTCTTGGATCAGGCGCTGTTTCCTAGAGGTCATGCAAATAGTCAGTTCCAGCAGATTCCACAACAAAGGCAACATATGTGGCAACAACTGAAGCAACAAAGGAAATTGTGTGGCTCAGGATTATTCTGGAAGATTTGCAGGAGGAACAAGTGCATTTAACCCCTGTTTTGATTGACAACGCTTCTGCAATAAAGTTGGCCAAGAACCCAAAGTTCCATGTTCGAATGAAGCACATCAATACAAAATACCATCTGATTCGATATCATGTTGAGGCCAAGACAATTCACCTATGCCATTGTTCCACAAATGAGTAGATTGCATACATCTTTACCGAAGCGCTTGGAAGGGAAAAGTTTGAGAGATTTCAAAATGACGCTTGGTCTCACCAACCTCCCTTCAGATTAAGGGGGGGAATGTTGACACCTAATCTGAAAGGATTATTGTAAATATTGTCAATTATGCATTTGAGCAAATCAAGAGACCTTGGAATTGGAATCCCAACCGTCTCTCCACTGATGTATAAATTTGTGATATGGCTAATGCAATAAACAATTCAATTCGTGGAGTTACCTCCTGGCTTGACACTAGCCCAGATGCAAGTCATTCAGGATTGGCCAACCCCAACCACTCTAACAGAGCTTCGCAACTTTCTGTGTCTTGCCAACTTCTATCGCAGGTTCGTGTTGGGATTCTCTCATATCACTTGGCCTTTGAGTCAAGCCATCAAAGGAGGAGTGAAAGCAAAGTTCTTTTGGTTTGAATCCCAACAGGAAGCGTTTACCAAGTTGAAGCATTTGTGCTCATATTACCAAACTTGCAACAACCATTTGAGATCAGGATAGATGCCTCCGACTATGTTATTGGTGTAGTTCTTACTCAACGGGGGCATCCAATGTTATATCACAGTGAGACACCTTCAAATACAGCCTGAAAGTATCCCACCTATGACAAAGAGATGTATTTTATTATGCAGACGTGCCAACAATGGAAGAATTACATTATGGGGGAGGAAACAGTCATCCACAAAGACCACCGACCCCCCGCAGTTCATACAGACACATGGGAAGTTGCAGAATGATCACCATCAGAAATGGTCCACATACTTGCAATAGTTCCATTTGAACATTAAGTACAAGAAGGGCAACACCAACAATGTTACAGATTGCTAGTCATGGCGTTGATCACTGTGCTAGACTCTTGTGGGCACGAGACTTCGTGGTGGCCAAATATTTACAAGAGGGACCCAAAATTTAGAAACACATTCTAGACGCTCCTGGAAGGCAAGCAAGTTCCAAATTTTCACCTCCAAGATGCAATGTTATGCCACCTGGAACACCTCTATGTTCCTTCAAGTGAACGTGCCAAGATGATTTGGGGGCGCACTACAGTCGACAGGTTGTACATTAGAACCTGCACTGCTTGTGCCATTGCCAAACCGACCATCAAGCAACAAGGCCTCTATACTCCTCTGCCTACTCCTAGTCGACATTGGGAATCCATCTCCATGGATTACATGTTGGGCCTTCGTTCTACTAAGCATGGCAACAACTGCATTTTCGTGGTTGTCGACAAATTCTCTAAGATGGCCATTTTGATGGCTTGTAAGAAGTGTATCACAGCAAAAGCCGTTGCTAAGCTCTTCTTTGAACGAGTGTGGGTACACTTTGGGATCCCACAATCCATTATCTCAGATCAGAACAGTAGGTTCCTAAGTACATTTTGGTCAAGGCTCTGGTCTATATGCTAGATACCAAGCTCACTAAGTCCACGACTTTCCACCCCCAAACTGATGTCCAAATAGAGTTCGTCAATAGGATGATCATACACATTCTGCGCATGTACAACTTGAAGCATCCACACCAATGTTGTTAAAAGCGCGAGCGGGATTTAATCGGCGCGGGGAAAAAAATGAAAAAATCGGAAAAATCGGGAAAAAAGCGGAAAAAAGAGGGAAAAAAGCGTTTGGAACAAAAATATTCAATTTTTTTCAATTTTTTCAATATCTAAACCATCTAGAACATAAAATAAATACATTGACACATAAATATGATAAAAAAAAGTAATATATAAGATGTTTAATATCATTTCT
>APFE031559935.1:583216-599032 GCA_000404065.3 Pinus taeda | reverse complement strand
CTCAAGAGCATACTCCAATCGCAATCCGTTGAAAGACATGGCTGCGTTGTCACCAAGAAAACACTGCTGCAAATTCGAATTCCACCAGCAACCAACTCAACTGCCTCAGATCTAAGATTCGTGAGAACACAATATTTCTCGTACAGAGATTGACTGTACGGGCTTTTACCGGATATTTCACCTTCCAAAGGAAGGATGAATCCAGAGGCTACCTGGCCCGATTATAGGCTCTGCCTAGAGAAATAGAATGTAAACACTTCCTCAATAGTAGATCTGAATATCTACAGCTCTGATACCATGTAGAAATTTTGAATAATTTAACACATATTCAATGGAGATTATCCTGATCATGTACTATTGCGGAAAACATACACAATACATAAGCTCCTCTACGTTGATCATCAATATAGCAGCATCAATAACAATAAAACATCAAGAGCATTCACACATTAACACAGTATGTATCCCGGGGAAAGAATCTCGCTAAAAACCCCAACTATCTATATATTAATGATTGAGTCATGTAACATTACAAAACACAATACTTATCACAAGCATCCAGTACCAGCTCCTCCTGTTACACACAATACAGCTCAGATCTGAATCAATCTCTGGCTCAAATCTCCTTCCGCTGCTTGCCTGCCTCCGCTGCTCAATACCTGCTCAAGAACTGATGATAATACCAAGGCAGCCACGTCTTTCCTTGGCTAGATCACGTATTTCCAAGCTACAATGTGGGCAAACTCATTGGCATACTCAATCCCCTGATTTGTGCAAGATCTGGTGCACAACTATAGTCACAACTGATAGCAATCTGATTCTCTAACACCTGTCCCTGCTGAACTGAACATGCACTGACATGCAACTGAGTTAACTGATGTATTCATTAGTTGTATTATGAGTTAATAACTTGTGAATTAATTAATAACTAATTCACCCAACTCATCTCTAGTCTATTCGCCAGTTAGACTAAATACAACCAGTTTAACAAAGCTAAACTGAACACAGCTCCATCAACTGCACCTCCAGTCCACTAAACTCAACTCACTTGAGTTCTAACTGAAGTCCTGCATGCAAATATTAGTCATCCCATAGGTAACCACGTATTTCCTTCTGGGATCTGCATGTACCACATCCGTAGCTCATCCTGAAGTGCTCCAAGAGAATAAGACAAAGTTTATAGTCTAAATATTATTATGAGCTAATAATATTTGACTGTTCTATATTTAGACTGAGCAGTCACTCCGCTGTGGTGTCACTCCGCTGTGGTCTAAAAATAGAAGTCAATCTATTTTTTCCAACTTGATCAATCATCCATAAACAGCAACCTGCAATCCATAGACATGATCCATATGTCTAAAAATAGACATAGTCTAAAAATAGACTTGCGCCAAAAATAGCCTGCGGGCCCACTTAGTGAAGGCGACTCTTTTCACTAAGCTCCATCATCTTGTTGCAATCGCAACATTTACCATAAATGAGATGAAAAGTGGATTTACCTATTGATCTTTTGGGTGAAATCCTGTTGACCCAAAGTGCATAAATGAAATGATTTTCCCAACTCCTATGATCCTCCAATGTTTTCTTTATAACTTTAACCAAAATTTTATTTGAGGACTCTTCTAGTCCATTTCCCTGTGGATAGTATGGAGTAGAATGATGCAATAAGATCTAATATTTCTGACATAACTCAATCATCTTAGTATTGTTGAATGTTGTTGCATTGTCTGTCACTATTTGCATGGAAATTCTAAACCCTAAACCCTAAACCATCTAACATGGAAATTCTATGGGCTCTTGCAACTTTCTTAAGTAATTGATACATCTTAGGTAATGGATAATTATCTTTCAGAGAAGATTTATTCAAATTCCTAAAATCCACACATAATCTAATTTCACCATTATTTTTCTCACTGGAACTAGACTGGCTACCCATTTAGGATATCTCAATGGAAGTATTATTTTAGCATCGAGTAGCTTCTTAAGTTCCTTTTCAATAACAGGAAGAACGACGAGATTAATTCTCCTCAATTTTTGTTTGAAAGGTTTTTCCTCTGGTTTCAATGGAATTTTATGTTCAATAAGAGATATATCATATCTTTTTAATCCATTATAAGACAAGAAAAAAACATCTTTGTAGGATTTAAGGAGAGCTAGATATTTTTCTTTGGCTTCCATTGACAGGGATGTATAAATTTTAAGATTTATGATCTCTTCAGAACTTCCAATGTTATAAATTTCAATGTTTTCCTCAAGTGAATCTAATAGTGGATTTTTGGGGACATCATTATAAAGGAGCTTCTCAAGAGCGATTAACCCTTTTGTATTAAATTGTTAGATAATTGGATAATGTTATGATTAGCAATTTTAGAGTCAAATTGTGGTGTTTGATTTTCGTTGTCAACTTCAAGATTATGAAGTTGTTCTTCCTCAACTTGGAGGTTTGAGAATTCGTTAATGACTTGCAAAAAGGATTTCAGCTGCTCATCAGCATAAAATATTTTCCAATGCTTAAGATTGTCAGGACTAGATGGTCTATACTTGACTTGAATTTGATACTGGACAAGCATTTTATCAAGAACTTTAAAGGAACTTGCAGAAACAGGCAAGGAATCTGCATGCATGTTTTGATCTCCAGGAATAACAGTGATATTGAATGCCGAAAAGAAATTTTCAATTGAATCCCAAATCTCATTCCTATAAGATCTTAGTTTGGGGTGCTTAGTTTGACATTGATTCCTAACTTGTTTGACAATAAGTTCAAAATCACTATATACACTTAAATTGTGCACCTTAAGACTTCTTTCTAATTCCAATCCTAGAAGAAAAGCTTCATACTTTGCTACATTATTAGTTACATCGAACTCAAGTTTATATGATTGGGTAATGTTTTCTTTATTTGGTGAGATTAATACAATTCCAACCCCTAAACCTTCCTTTGAGCAAGAACCATCAAAGTACAATTTTCAAATATCAGTTTCAATGGTTTTAGGTTGATCAACAACGTTTTCAATAGTAAGCTGAGTATTTTTTGAATTATTAGCTGATAATTCAAAACACCCAAAGTCTTGGTCAACAACATAAATAGGATGATTCCCAGCTTGATCAGATTTACAAATAGTATTCATAAATCTAACTTCTTTGTATATCCTGCGATGCTAACCCCTATATACCGAAATTATGGCATAAGACATATACATTTGTAGGCCTCCTCCTAATTTAGCACAGTAAGATCTTGATAACAACATGCCAAAGTTTGGAGGCATGTCACTGACTATAATGTCTAAAACCACACTTTTGACAGGGATCTGAGCTATAAGGTAACCACCAGATCTTTAATAAGTCGAAGGCAAGGTACTTTCTTGGAGTCAAAAGTGTAAATATCATGGTAAGTTCTAGTGACTTCTAATTGCGGCTAGACCATGATTACTTTAGGCATCAGATTATGTGAAGCTCCAAAATCTAACATACAGTTATATAACAGGAAATCATGAATTTTCAAAGTCACATAAAAAGGTGCTACATTTTCATCTATCATGTCGGAGCTAGGACCAAAAACTACTGAGGGTTATTCATCCTGCAGGCTTATCACATCCCCTTCAGCATCCACACTGGATGCTTTAATCCATTTAGAAACTTGGTTCTTATACCCTGGGTTCTTTGACATTTTAGCTAGGAGAATTGGTATTTTAACTCTTTCCAGTTCTCTTTCAACATTAAAAGTTGTTAAAATATTTTTATCAATTTGGCTTGTTTCAGCTATTTGATTTAATGGTTGAATTATTGTTGTTTGAGCTTCAGCAAATTTCATTTGAGGTTCATTTACAGGGGGACTTTTTGGAGGTCTACCAGGTGTTGAACTAGGTCTTAGATCATAGCTCCTATTCAATTATACAATTAGGAATTCAAAAAAGGCCTGATATTTAGAAATTTGATGGTCTTCTTGATCTTGAGAAGGCTTATTTAAAGAGTGAGAAACAATAACATTATGTACAGATGAATGATCTAGATTATTTATATCTTCAGAAATTAAAGGTCCAATTTCATCTGGTTGTTGGTCATCAATCATCAAAGGGGGTTGGATGTGTTGATCAGTGCTTTGTCTCTGCAAAATTTGAGTTTGAGGGACTCTTCTAAACTGAGTTTGTTTTCTAGTAGCAGTTTGTTGTATCATTCTAGGCTGATTTTCAATCTTAGAAATCCTATTAGAAAGGTTTCTTAGTAATGATTTTATCTCATCTATCATTTGATCATCATTTTTGGCTTTTGAGGAAGATCCTTCTTCCTTAGCTTTCATTTTTCTTTCAGCCTTCTCAACCTTGGATTTGAGTTTAGATTATGGTGATCTATTGGACTCAACTTCTATGGTGGTGGTTTGAATGTCTTGTAAGGTAATGTATGTCCTTTCCCTAAGCATGACTACAAAGTCATCAACAAAGGCTTTAGAAAACCTAAATTTTGTTGTTGTAAATGGAGGTTTACAATCAAGAGTCATCTTATGGAAAAGTTTATTGAATCGTTCAATGAAATCTTCCACTTGTTCTCCATGGTTTCTTTTAAGCTCTTCAAATTCTGTAAGATAGTAGTCTAGATCCTTTTTAACACCCCACTGATTCTTGAATATGGTAGCTAATTAATTCCAAGAATGAATTGAATCAGCTCTCAGTTGTCTAAACCAAATCCTAACATTTTCCTCTAATGACTTAACAAATAATCACATGTATACATCCTCATGCTCTATGTTCATATTATATCCAAAATCTAAAAATGCAACTAGATGATCTTCTGTAGACAAACCAGTTTTCCCATTAAACCTGGGTGGGGGTTTCAAATACCCATTAAGAAAATTTTTGAGTTGGTTGGGAACATGTAGGGAAGCATACATAGCTTGAATAATAGGTTGAAAGGCCATATTTGAATATGAATAATAACATGTTTCAGTAGAAGAGGCAGGAGATGATGTAGTGGAGGATGAAGAGAAATATGGTGAAGTTGTGGGTGAAGATGGAGGTGTAAAAGTAGGAGCAGGAGAATGGAAAAGTGGAGCAGTGCTAAAATTTTTAAAAGTTGTTTTAATAACTAACTTCTGAACCTTTGTTTCAACTTGTTCTTTATTTTCAAATAAAGGGTTTGAATATATAGATAATGTTTCTTTAGGTTGGACAGAAGTAGATGGAAATGTATAATGAGTGGGGGAGATAAAATCAGTTGGTTTTAGCTTCGATAAATGTACATCTAATGTTTCCTCTAACTTGGGTGAATCTGAAAATATTTTAGGGAGTTTGTATGATTCCAAAGATTGGACTAAGAGAGCAGACTGAAAATCAACTCCTTTAAATAAATGTTCTAAAACCCTAGGTGTTAGATCAGCCAAATATAATTGGGATGGAACAAATCTAAAGGGATCAGAAGTTGAAATATCTTCAGGTTGTAATGGTACAGAAGAAGAAGAAGAAGCTTCAACTCTCCTTCTAAACGAGGCCTCTCTCACCAGTACCTATGGATGAGATAAAGGAGAAACAATTTGAGAGTGAGAGTGAGATCTGGTATTTTTTGAAGGAGCCAACTTGGTCTTGTGGAGTCACCAGGTGAATGATTTTAACCTACAATTTCTTTATTCACCTTAAATAAAAAGTCTTAATCATTGTCACAGGGAAAATAGTTTAATTTTTTATCCTTGGCAATGACGTGAGTTTGATGTTGTCCTATGAGATGACTCTAGGTCAGTTAGTCATGCACAAGCATCTAAAATGTTTTGTTTGTTTTTAAAGTTTTTGGATGACCAATGCTATGAATAATTTGGAAAGAGGTGCTTAAGCCTTGACAAGTACTAATACTGATGAAAGGGTTGCTATTTGTCTAGCTATAGTTAATTTATTTAAAATGAGTGAATAGTAGAATCTTGAGGAAATATAACTTGCTAAGTATTCAGACAAAATATTTTATTGTTTATCATAAAAGAATATAGGCAAACAACATTTCCTGTAGCACAAAATATATTTAAACGAATGCAGATGGGTGTGACAATTAATTGATATAGAGGAGTTTATAATAAAAGATAGTCTTATAAACTAGTCCCTAATTATTGTTTATAACTTCATAGGGGATTTAAGGCTGACTGATGTTGGCATTATGATACAGGTATGACACCAGTGTTGTCCTTGATGGCAACTCACTCAGATGACAGATCACTGTTCAGATTCACAGAATGAAGAAAGAGAGGTATATGTAGGTTCCCCATTGAGCAAGTTGCATGTACACACGGGTTTGCAGACCAAAATGCACATATAGCATACATACACACTTTCACGCAAGGAAAGGCATGTACATATTGGAAAACATAGTTTTGGTCCATGGTATTTCGTCCATGGTATTTTGGTATTGGTCCTGGTACTTGGTCTGAGGTATTGACCCCAGGTATTGGGTCCAAGGTATCGGTCCTACTTGGTTTTGGACCATGGTATTAAGAGAGGCCTAAACCTATATAAGGAGAAGAAGATCATTATGCCAGGTGAGGTGTGCAAGTGATGAATATCTGATGAAGGGTGAGATCTAGTATGCAGGTTATGGGTATGTGATGCTTTGTTAAGGATGCACCTATGTGGCGAATGAAAGTTGATGAACTGGGATCATGAAGACTAAAATTTATTATCATTATATGGTATGATCATGAATAGTTCAGATCTGAACACTGACGCATGTTTTATCCTTTATATCTTATGTTCTGGGT
The DNA here is from genome assembly GCA_000404065.3 of Pinus taeda. Taxonomy (NCBI): domain Eukaryota; kingdom Viridiplantae; phylum Streptophyta; class Pinopsida; order Pinales; family Pinaceae; genus Pinus; species Pinus taeda. The sequence continues at coordinate 592,302 of APFE031559935.1, read as the reverse complement.
ATATCTGAAGTTGAAAATTACAGTGAAGGTATAAGTAATTATTTTCAGATATGTACGTGGGTCTCCTTTGGTGAAAGAGTGTATACATGCTAGGTTGACATAGCCAAGTAGCATATACATTATGAGATTTTATATTTGAGGTTGTTGTTGGTTCTAGTGGTTGTTGCAGAATTCTGGGTTCTGCTTTGTGTTCTGGTGATTGTTTTTTTTATGATAGGGTTTCAGTGATTCAGTTGTTGGGTGGTTTAGAGATTGATGATGCAGATATAGTTGATCGTTGTATTGGAGTGGTGATTGTTTTGTATTGATGGATCTAGTTTGAAAATTTATGAAACACAATGATCCCTGGAAGAAAAGAGAAGGTTGTAGCCTTCTGTAGGCTGTCACCTACATACTAGTAAAAATATCAGCTAGTACAAGAGCTAGGGGTTTGTAGCTCCCTTCCAGGAGAAGCTGGAGAATGAGAGAAGTTTGTAGCCTTCTGCAGATAGAAGCATGTGTACTGGTATAAGACTGCACTAGTACAAAAATTGTACAAAAAAATTCTTATTAAAAAGAATATAGAGACGATTGCAACAGGTGGTTTTCACCCACATTGGGTTTCCACCTTATATCTTGTGTTCATGTGTGTGTGATTGTCTATCATGTTTTACTGCACCTGATTACTGCTTATATGGTTCTGATGCACCAATTAAAGATCAACATATGATAAATTAACTGAATCATAAGTTTGCATGATATACGCTAGTTTCCTTAAATACAATTGCATATACATGCAAGTTCCATTAACTAAAGTAGCGTATATGAATCTGATTATGGAAATGAAATATTATTGACTTGCTAATACTGATTCACCCCCGCCTCTCAGTATTATTTCCAACCATTGGAATCAGAGCAGGTCCTTTAGAAGAAGCTTGATCACTTAAAGGAAGATCCATCATCATGAGTAATCGAGAAAGAGAGGGATCCATCAGACCACCAATCTTCGATGGGAGCAATTTTTTTTACTGGAAGATAAGAACCATAGCCTATCTACAATCGCTTGGAATGGATATTTGGGAAATCATGGAAGGAGGATATACATTTCCATCAACAATGCCTACAAATACGGCAGGTAGAAAGCAATATGAAATCAATGCCAAAGTTGTTACTATATTATTGGCAACTTTGTCAAAATCAGAGTTTTTCAAGGTCATGCAGCTCAAATCATCCAAAGAAATATGGGACAAAATCATTCTAAGCTACAAAGGAGATGCTTAGGTAAAATGTGCTAAGCTTCAAACTCTCAGAATTCAGTACGAAAGCCTTAAGATGCATAGTAATGAAAGCATAGCTAATTACTTCCTACATATAGATGAGATTGTCAATTGTATGAAGAATCTGGGTGAAGAAATTAAGGAAGTTGTCTTAGTTGAGAAAGTTTTGAGATCCTTATCTGCTAAATTTGAACCCAAAGTGACTGCCATAGAAGAAAATCAGGATCTGCAGAATATCACTATGACGCAGCTTCACGGATTCCTAACTACTTTTGAAATGAGAAAAGGAGGACCATCAGATATGAGAGAAGCCACATTTAAAGTATAAACAAAGGGAAAAGAAAAACTTGATGAATCATGATACATTTCAGAAGAAGAATATGAGGTAAATTTTGTCAATAAGCTTCAATGGGGATCTGGAAGGTTCAAAGATAAGCTACCTTTCAAATGTTTTTCTTGTGGTAGAATTGGTCATTACGCTACTAGATGCCCTCGTAACAAAGGAAATGTGTCTGAAGAAGGTAATAGAAGTTGTTATACTCATGATAATAGTGATGACTTATCCAATAATGATGAAGATGATCAAGAAATTAAACTTCTCATGGCATATGAAAATAAGGACATAGAAAAATAACAAGTTACCAAATTAAAAGTTTAGCTGGAGACAGTAACCAGAGTAAGGGAGAAACTGTAGGACGTAGTAAAAGATCAGAGCATAACAATCTAGAGACTTGAATCTAAGATCCTCTCTCTAAAAGAAGATCTTGAAGAATCAAAGAAGAAGAATGAAGAAGCTCTTGAAGAACAAGAACATGAAGTGCTTGAATTAAGGCAACAACTGGAAAGAGGAAGAAAAGCTAAAGAAAACATAAAGAAGCAATATCTGGAAATGGAAGAACAACATCAGGTTGAGGTAAATATCATAAAAGGTAAATTAGAGGAAAAGGATAAACTGTTACTATTTCAAGACAGTACTAAGATTTTGGATATTATTCTTAGTAGTCAAATATCCCCTGCTATCAAAAGTGGTCTTGGTTTTTATGAAAATATTGAAGGTGAATCTAGCTCACAAGGTAAGGCAAGGAACTCTAATGCAAAACCTGAAATGCTCAACAAGGAGATAAGAGGTCAACCCTAGTAACAACCAAGGAAATAAATTCTTCAAAGAAAATCTTTTGCTCCTAACTATGGAAGTGATAGACGGTTATTTACTTCGATGAATGACGTTGAATGTTATGAATGTCATAAACATGGACATGTTACAACCAGATGCAGAAGTAGAATGGTTCAAGACCATCACACAAAAATATCATCATGTTCTAGGTACTTTAAGGGATATTGTTTTGCTTGCAATATGTTTGGTCACAAAGCTATTGATTGCAAATAAAAAGAATGTGAAACATGTAAGATGTTATGCATGTAACAAGTTTGGACATAAATCAAAGGAATGCAGGAGAAAAATTCAGACACCAAAGCAGAAGGAGCATACATCATCTCAATCCCAAGTATTGAAGAAGCCAAAATTAGTGTCAGAAAGATGTGGCATAACTCAGTTAACAGACATAACAGTCGCAGGGGAAGCTGAAAGTGTAAACCTTTAGTATTCCAATTTGCATATGCAACTATTATGAAGAGAAGTCGCATATATACACGAGTTAAAGGTTGTAGAGTCATGTATATGGAGCTCTGAAGAAAAGGCAGTAGAATGGATTCAGGAAAAGAAGTCTGATATGGTTCAGTCATGGTATATGTTGGCTGGCACAGGTTCAAGGGGAGCATATGCTTCGAATAATGCATTGTTGGAATTATGGTTAGAATTCTTTGGTAATGATGCTTATGTGGCTAAATGATACATCTTGCTACTTATTGTTGGTTGGACAAGAGAATGGTATTACAAGTTATAGGTCTGGATGCTGGTGACAGATGCTTATGGTGCAGATCATATATGGTGTACGATAGTTGCTGATGACTATCATGGTCTTGTTTAGATTGTTGGTCATTATTATAAAAGCCATGTATATCATTTGATGTAAAGGTCATGAAAAGACCTAATTTGTAACCCCACTTTGCATGGGAAGGATGATGTAATAATGTCTACTTCAGTCATGTATAAACATTTGGTATATCTCCACTTGATTGGGTGGATAAGTCAAAATGGTGTATCCCCAATTGGTTGGGAGATTGATGTATGTATGAGTCATTGGTGATAGGAAGGTCATACTCACTTAGTTGAGTTGTAGAGTCATTTTATTCTTTTGAAAAATATTTTTGCAGACTCGACATGTGCTCAGGGGGAGCATGAACGGATTGATACATCTTAGCATGTACTCAGGGGGAGTATGGATAACATAATGTATATCAAAGGAAAGAATATCATGATCTATCCTTTGCCCTTAGGGGGAGTATGGACAACATAATGTATATCAAGGGAAATAATATCTTGATCTGTCCTTTGCCTTTGATGTCAAAGGGGGAGAGTGACTTGGTGTGGTTGTTTCCATAAAGTCCAAAGGGAGATATTGTTGGCATTATGATACAGGTATGACGCAGGTGTTGTCCTTGATGGCAACTCACTCAAATGACAGATCACAGCTTAGACTCACAGAATGAAGAAAGAGAGGTATACGCAGGTTCCCCATTAACCAAGCCACATGTACAAGTGGGTTCGCAGACCAAAATTCATGTATAGCGTACACATGCACTTTCACGGAATGAAAGGCGCATACATGTTGGAAAACTTAGTTTTGGTCCGTGGTATATGGTCCATGGTATTTTGGTATTGGTCCATGGTACTTGGTCTGAGGTATTGACCCCAGGTATTGGATCCAAGATATCAGTCCTACGTGGTTTTGGACCATGGTATTGAGAGAGGCCTACACCTATATAAGGAGAAGAAGATCATTAGGCCAGGTGAGGTGTGCAAGCAATGGATATTTGATGAAGGATGAGATCTAGTATGTAGGTTATGGGTATGTGATGCTTTTTTAAGGATGCACCTATGTGGCAAATGAAGGTTGATGAACTGGGATCATGAAGACTAAAATGCATTATCATTATATGGTATCATCATGAATAGTTCAGATATGAATACTGACACCTATCTTATCATTTATATCTTATGTTCTGGGTATATTTGAAGTTGAAAATTGCAACAAAGGTATAAGTAATTATTTTCAGATTTGTATGCAGGTTTCCTTTGGTGAAAGAGCGTATACACGTTGGTTCGACACAACCAAGTAGTGAATACATTATGAGATTTGATATTTGAGGTTGCTATTGGTTCTAGTGGTTGTTGCATAGTTCTAGGTTCTTCACCGTGTTCTGGTGACTGTGTTTTTGATGACAGGGTTTCAATGATTCAGTTGTTGGGTGATTCAAATATTGATGATGCAGATATAGTTGATGGTTGTATTGTAATGGTGATTGTTTTGTATTGATGGATCTAGTCTGAAAATTTATGAAACATGGTCCTTGGAAGAAAAGAGAAGGTTGTAGCCTTCTGTAGGCCGTCACCTACGTACTAGTAAAAATATTAGCTAGTACAAGAGCTAGGGGGTTGTAGCTCCCTTCCAGAAAAGTTGGAGAACAAGAGAAGGTTGTAGCCTTCTGCAGGTAGAAGCCTACGTACTGGTATAAGACTGCACCAATACAAAAATTGTAAAAAAAAGTTTCTTATTAAAAAAAAGATAAAGACAATTGCAGCAGGTAGTTTTCACCCACATTGGGTTTCCATCTTATATCTTGTGTTCATGTGTGTGTGATTGTATGTTATGTTTTACTACACCTGATTACTTCTTATATGGTTCTGATGCACTGATTAAAGATCAACATATGATAAATTAACTGAATCATAAGTTTGCAGGATATACGTAGTTGCCTTAAATACAATTGCGTATACATGCAAGTTCCATTAACTGAAGTAGCGTATATGAATCTCATTATGGAAATGAAATATTATTGACTTGCTAATACTGATTCACCCCCCCCCCCCCCCAGTATTATTTCCAACAACCTGATACTCAGTATGATCTTACCCAGATCTCTACATAAAGACTTAAATATAATGAATAAATATATAATTAAATAAGTACATAATAAAAACTTACTAGAAGATAAACTATAGAAGGAAAATTCATTATCCTTTCATTAACTTGAAGCAAATCTCCATCTCAATTACATTTCTATTCTCAAAGCTCATCCAAGGGTTCAACCCTTAATAACTTGAAGGAGGAGTTAATTATACAAGAAGTTCTTCTAGATATTTATAAAAAAAAAAAATACAAAAATAGTACAAAACTATAGGAATTTCAAAATAGCTAAGTGTTGGCACTATTCTTTAGGAATCTATTGATGATGTGGTCCCCAAAAAGTGCTTTTGAGTTGTCTTTCTATTGTTGATGAATGACAATCGATAAATTCACACAAGTGATCCCATCAATCTTCACTTGGTATAGCAAGATTTACCAATTTCCTATAAACTTCATCAACCTCGGTGTACTTCTCAAAAGCGGGCTTATTTACAAAAATGTGTTTAATCTCATGCTTAATTGTCAAGTCAAAATCTAAATCTTCTAACATTTGTTTTCCTGTAATATTACCCTTTTATGCTTGCAAAAGTTTCTTTGTCAGTTCCAATAGTATAAAGCTTTTTGCAATATTTTTTTCAAACTGATCAAATTATCATTTGAGGCCACTAATCTTGGTAGTCCTCTCTGATTGAGTAAGTTAAAATTAAAATGAAACCTTTGAACAGAAACCTTCAATGTTTGGCACTTAGTCTCTAAATGAGTCATCAGATTCTTTTTCTACAAAACCTTCTTAATCTCTAAAATGGTTTCTGTTATGTCGAAAATCTCAATCTAAACCAACTTGGCCCTAGTTTTTGAATTAAGAACTCTGATCATGTTTGTCGCTTCACTTGGTTTGTCTTTAAGAAATTGCTTCACTTCATTAATAGCTATCTAACATCTATTTATAAGTTCCTCCTACTCAAAAATGATCTGAATGGAGAGCCATACTTCAGTTATGGCCTGAATAATATCTCCTCAAATTATTTCCTTGGCTTGGGCCAAGGTTTGAGCCATTAATGACTCACTCTGCAACTACTCTATTCTTCTCTTTAACCTGCGGGTCTTTTGAATTTCTTCAACATACAGACTGTCATTTTTTTCTCTTCTAAGCTTCCAGCGTCTTAAATTTCTTATGAAGTCTTTCATTTTCTTGTTTCTGGTGATTCAACTCCTGTAAGAGTTTGTTCAAATCTCCTGTTGTTGTTGTAGATTCTTCTATGGCTGATTTTGATTCCCCTACTATTCTGGACACCGTAATGGGAATAGTTGTGATGGGAGCTATGGCTAACTGAATAAATTTCTCTTTTTCCTTAAGCAACTTATAGATTTGTTCCTCAATAGTCTTTATCTGTATATTTTTCTCAATGATCGTCTTGAGAATTTCTTCCTTATGTTGCTCACTTTCTGTTATCTCCTTGGTCTAAGGGTCCTCTGTAGAAGGCAGTTTTAGATGCTTCCTTAATGTTGTAATATCTTCATTTTTCTTTTTGATAATATCTTAGATAATTTTAACATCAGTAGCATCATATCCAACTTTAATCACTAAGACTTATAAAAACTTTATCCTGTTATCCTTTGCTAAAGATGATATCTTTTCAATCTTCAATTGGGACTGCACATTTGACAGAGAAGTTGTGAGTTTTGACAATGCCATAGTAGTATTGGTCATGGTAGAGAAAAGTATCTCACTAGACTTCCTATGCATGTCCATTTCATCACTTATGTGTATCTGATTAGCATAAAAAAGAAATACAATCTTCTTGTAATCAGAAGAAGCCTTGGAAAAGGGCACTTGGGCCTGTAGAAAATCCATTTGCATTCTACCCTTTTCACTGTCAAAATTCGTCAACAACCTGTGTTGTGAAGTAGAAGTCTTCTTCCAAAAATGTTCATAAACATTTCTCTTTAAAGCTTCTTTATTCTTATTAATTTCAAGGAAATTAGTGAATATGTTTGGCTCCTCTGTTTCACTTTCTCCTGCGGATTGAGTGATTTCTAGGAAAATATCTGAAGCTAAAGAAGAAGATGGAGTAGTGATTACAGGTTCTTCTGTACCTATAGAAACCTGTGAATCATCTAAATTGATGATGATAGTCTCCTTCTGACCTTGAGTAGTAGTAGTTCCTTTCAAGTCTAATGATAGTCTCCTTCTGACCTAGAGTAGTAGTAGTTCCTTTCGAGTCAATCCTTGATTTCTTCAAATAGTGAATGAATTCCTTTTCTCAAACTATTGATGATGAAGATCCTTCTCTGAGCCTCTTGTCTTACTTGGTTTGAGAAGCAGCAGTTTGAATATTAGAAGGAGGTAAAACCTATTCTTATTCTTCTTGAAGTGTATTCTCTTCCCAATGTTTTTGATTACTATACTTCTGAATATCTGGTCTTGGTGTATGGTTGTAAGGTGTTGTTTTGAGTTCCACCCTTAAGTTTGAGATAATATTGACTGGATCATAAGACTAGGTGAAGCTCAGTTGAAAACCCATTTGTTTGAGTATTGCATCTGCTTCTAAATATGTTGATCTAGTATTACAAATGAATGATCCTACTTGTGCCTTTATCTTGAACGGAGATCTCCTCTTCCCTGAAATAAAATGAAGTTCATCCATATTAATCATTTTCCTAATATGTTCCAGAAGACAAGATTCTGATTGGAACATATTTGGGCAGTTTATATGGAGCCAATTCGCATTCACATACTCTAATTTATGTATACTTCTGGTAAAGATACTAGTCTCCTATTCTAACTTTATCACTGAGATGCATGATCCTTTTGGTTTCTGCACTAATCCTGGGTTCACTCTAGCTGCTGAGAAGCTGTGCAATTGGTTGAATGAAATAATCAATTAAGTCTGAAAATCTGAACTCAATTGAGTTCTTCCTAATCAATGAGGTACATTGTGTGACTACTTGATTCTCTTTCTGATCATCTTGCTTGTGTAGAACAATAGGCAAGTTGTCTCCTTGCTGAATAATAAGCATATATACTAGCACAGAGGAGTATTTAAACACTCCTTTAGTAGTTATATTCATCAATTTCTCATGCATAGCTTTAGCCAAGAATTGACTTTAATTATGCATGAAGGTAGGATTCCTTTCTTTGGAGAAAATGGATAGATAACCTAAGATAGCTTCATCTACCCAATGGTTTGTTTGGTAGCCTAACAAGCAAGAAACTTGGGAAATTATGCGCTTAGCTCTCTCAAGGAACATGGATGCTAGATAAGGAGGATTCTTTTTAGGGTGCTCAGCATCTTTAGGGAGAAACATCTCAAAAATTTGATCTCTTTGAGGGAATGTGAGATTTTGATATAGGTCCATTAATACTACATCAAAGAAAAAGATAAGGGAATCATTTTCAGGGATTAAAATCATTTCGTTGATGATTTATGGGGTGATAAATACCATAATGTCTCCATTGTGAGCTACCACAGTTCTCTACATCGGGTTATACTTAGCTTGGCACCACATGATTAGATCAGGAAAAGGATAGATTTGAGGGAACATATATAGAGACAAAACGGATTCCCATAGGTTTATGTCATCTTGAGAGTCAATGTAGAACTGTTTAAGCCAATTGTGCAATTCGAACATGTCGAATTCACATTCTGTTTCTGTCAGCCCAGGAGTAACTCCAGGAAAACTAATGCATTTATTCAATAGACCAGCTATCTAATATATACATGAATGTGATTGTTCAGTTCATCTTCTCGATGACTGTTCACATTCAGTTCCCCAATCACTGAGGATTAGGTGTCAACAT